>PVJL010011031.1:0-45354 GCA_004026885.1 Lyroderma lyra
GGGCTGACGGGGAGGGGCGGGCTGACCGGGAGGGGCGGAAACCTGCTCGGAAACACGCGTCACGGCACCGCCCGGACGCTCACAGGACGGGGGAGCAGGGGCGCCCAAGGCCAGCATCTGAGGTCTCGGGGAGCTGCTGTTGTCGCGCTGACTTGATCTAAGATTTCAGCTCAACAAGGGGTCAGGTTCATGACTAACAATTAGCCACAAGGTGCAACCCGCCGCCTGGCTTCCCAGGGGATGCCCAGAAGCGAGCCGCAGCCGAGTCGGGGCCGCGGGCGAAGCTGTGGCTCCCACGAAGCCGCGCGGGCCTGAGTGTCAATTAGAGGACGAAGGGGAGGAGTCTGGGGCTAGTCCTGCCTTGTCCATGGGACACAGGGAAGGAAAGAGCGAGCCACGTGTCACAGACCCAGCTGGAAAACGTGAGGCCGGGCAGGGCACAAGGGACAGGAGTCACCAACTCCAACCTTTCCGGAGGCTCCGTGTCTGGGGACCAGCAGAAGGCTTGCCACTATTCTAATGGTGTCGCCTCGGTTCCGGGGCTGCTGCAAGCTGCAGCTGAACGTCGCGCGGGTCGTAACAATGAGGACTGGTGGTGATGGCCTTGGACTTGAGCAGCATGGTGTTTCAGGGCACAGCAGTACTTAGAGCTCAGCTGGGTGGGGGCGGAGGAAAACACGGGGGTGCACACTGTTGATGGAGTGATCAGATCTGATGGGGGTGGGGTGCTTCTCGGCTTCACTTAAGACTGTTACCTGCCCAGCTTCTGCTCCTCCCCCGCTTCTGGGAACCATGTTCTGACGCTCCTTTGGGGACCCACCTTTCCCTTCTCAGTCTCTGGTGCTAGAGGTGGCACATGCCCACGGCCCGGTCAGGGCAATGGAAGCATTGCCCTGGCCACAGTGATGGGCTTAGAGCTGGGCGCAGGGCACATGTTCTGGCACACACTTTTACAAAGACTGTTGGGGTAGAGTTGCTGCCATCTTGCTGCCACATGGAAGGAGACAATCTGACCTTAGAGAGAGAGACCAAGTGTCGATGAGACGGACCCCTGTGTCCAGCTGTGCCTGACACTCTCGGCTGTTCCAGCATACTGCATCCTTCAGCCATTAGAAGTCAGGGTTGTTTGATTGGCAACTGGGCGGTTCCGACGAATACCAGACCTCTCCGCGGCACGACAGGACCACAGCAAATGCCACACCAATACAGAGCGGCCAGAGGGACGGTCCCACCTGTGTGCACGTGGCTTACTGCACGTGGAGGCGCATGAAATAAAGGAGATAGAAACACCGGGGAGGTTACAAGGACATTTTAGAGAACTTGAGTATTTGAAAGGATGGTATCATGCCTTTAAATCCTTCTGGAATTAGGGACTAGAAACGAAGTTTAAAAAAAGGTAATCTGAATTATTCTTGCAGTAATATGGAGTAATAATAATAATTGATAATAATAAAAAGAATCTTCTCAAAGGCAAGAAGTATGGGTTTTGTCTAGGCTCTGACCTAGGGCCACCAACTCCTCCTGGGTTTTCCTATGTTAAAACTGAAAGTCCCATGCTTCCAGAACTTTCTGAGTCTGGAGAAAATGTGACTAATTGGCCATGCCTTGTTTTGAGGGTGATCCAGTTTTCATAGAGGGTCACAGTGGACCCCGCGGAAGGGAAGGTGTGCGGAGCAACCTGTTCTGGTTCAGTCATTGGGGTTCTCTTCTATGGTTGGAAATATCAGTCTACCGAAGGTTTGTTGGGGGTATGGAAACTTGCTTTCTGAGGACCCTTCCTGGGAAATTCCTTTTTTTTGGTTTACTTTTGTTTTGTTATGGGAGCAAATGACTCTTTTAGACCAGTGGTTCCCACACCTGGCTGATCGTGAGAGTCACCTGAGGAACTTTAAAATGATATACATTCTGGCCACCACACCTGGAGTTTCCAACTCAGCCAGAATCCGGTGGAGCCAAAGATCTGCACTTAAAAAAAAAATCTTTGCAGGTGACATACATATAAACTATTCATAAATGTTGGTATGTGAACTACCATCAATAATTTCTGCATATCTCACAAATGCACGACACACCTTTGTGTGAGACACCATGTTCCAGAACATCTCAAATTTTCCATGCCTCAGGAGGGCTTGTTAAAGCACAGCTGGGCCCCACCCCCAGGGCTTCTGCTCCCTCAGGACTGGGGGGCAGGGAAGTTGCCATTTCCTGGGACCCTTCCAGGGGGACACCAGCTACCATTAGTAGCGTGACCGTAGGCCGTCAGCTCAGTGGAGTGTCCTGCCTGGTCTTTGTAATCTTTGCAACCATTATGACATCCCCTTTCGCCACCCCCTGCTATAGGCCTTGATAAATAATTGATGAATAAACGTGTGGATAAATGTTTTATTGGCCTCAGCAGCAGGGACTTTTCCACCAACTTTCCAAAGCATATTGTGACCTACACCCCTGAGCATGAAAGAAAAGTTTCTGTTGGTTATCTGAGGAATATTGTCTCATGGGACCTTAGCTGAGGACAGGGTGGGGACAACAGGATTTCCTGCCCTCAGCTCCAAGGGGCTTTATGTTGAACACAATGAAGCAGCTGCTACACTGTGTCCTGGGGCGGCCAGCCGCACCCACTGGACTCGCTCAAAGACTCCATGTTGCTCCTGGGTCACTCCCGGGTCACTTTTCACCCCCCAATGCCTTTCTCTGGCGTTCTTTAGCTTGTCGTCCTCTTTAAGTTTTAAACGGATTCGCCTGAGGATTACTCAAGCATATAACTCCATTCCTGTGGGGGTAACCTTGTCATTATCGCTCTGGAGGCCCGAGAATGACTACCCCCATCTCTGCTCAGGCCGTGCGGGGACCCCTAATCATCCCTGCCTCCCTTGGCTCGTCCTGGATCTTTGTTGGGGCTGGAACGGCTGCGGACGCCTTGGCACGGCCTCCCCAGCCATCTTCATTAGTAAAGAAACGTTTCTGGGACTTCAGAGGCCTGCACATGGCTGGGACCCAGACCTCTACCCAGCCACGCCCCAAACCGAGTTAGAAAGGACGAGAAAGCCACTGACCACTATTAGCCACTAAAGAGGGAGCGTCCTGGCCAGCCTCTGCGGGGAGCGTTCGGGTGGTGCTTCAGTGGCTTTGCAAACTGTTATGTAACTGCCTGAAATAAGAAACAGCACCCCGAAACAAACACAAATGATAACAGTGTCCCTGTCTCTAGGCCAGACTCCTGTGTCTGTGATGACACCGTAAGTCGTGGGTTGGTGGGTGGCCAGTCTCGTCACCCCTGAGAAAACGGGAGGTGTGCCCACGCTGGCGGAGAACGCCTTCCCCCCTGGGTCCCGGAAAGGGGGGCTGGTGCTCATCAGAGCTCACGCTTACGGCGAGATCGTCCCGTATCCATCAGCGCGACGACGTCAGCTTAGCCAGACGGCCACCAAGCAGGCACAGCCATCTCCGCCCTTTCCCCAGGTGGACAGTCCCCGTGTGTCACTCGTCCGAGATGATGGGTCAACGACAAAAGGAGCCATCATTCTCCGGCCCTTTAATTCCGCAGCAGAACAAGAGCCAAGCCTTTCCCCTTGACACCGTAAGTGGCAGAAATTCCTGCCAACGCAGAACTATTCTCTAGGGCACACTGGTCGTGTCTGCCCTGGAAGGTTCTAGAGCCCTTCTGATGTTGCGTTAAGGACGTCCGTGTTTTAGGAAACACTTCTGAGTCTGGCTGACTGGGAAATATTGTGTGAGGTAATAAATGAAACTGAGAATCTAACAAGGTTTGGCTCTCCTTATCACCCAGGGGAAGCTGGTCATTGTCCTTGCAGGTGGCCCTGTGGGCGTGAACAGCGTGGTGGTGGTGAGCAGGGGGACAGGAAGAGCGGGCGACATGACCCACGCTCTCAATAATTGCCTCTTGACTTGGAATCCGGACTTGCCTCTTCTGCTTTCCAAAACGCGTGACGGTCAGGGGAGGGTGTGGCAAGGACAGATTTAAGACAACTGACCGTTGGTTGAGGCTGAGGAGATTCCAATACTGAGGGTCAAGGTCGCACCACTGCAGGCCACAGAGACCTCAGAAGGCAAACGTGACATTGGCTTAATCATGTATCTTATTACTACTACGGGCGACACGAGGCAATCCTGACCATTTTCTGAGGTGGGTCAGAAAGAAATATTTTGTAAGGGACACGCTGAGTTCAAAAAGCTGAGAGAATCCAAAGTGCTGGCCTTGTGGAGGGCGAGTCCCCAAGAATCGGAGTTCCAGGAAGTTCCAGGGAGAGGGCTGGCCAGGATTTCGTTGGGGAGCAGGGTGCCAGGGGTGCAGGGAGGGGCCTCCGTGTTTACTTCTGTGGAGGGACATTGTTGAGGACACAAGCTGACCCGTTTGACAAGCCACCCTGTTTATACGTGAAGGAATCCGAGGAAAACGGGCCTTGGCCCAGGCGTCTGCAGGGCTCCCCTGCCGTGGGTGCTCGTTGCTGAGGAAGGGGGTGCCTGATGGTCTGGTGTCACAACGACACACCCAACCAGCCCTGGAGGACAAGCACCTTTCTGTCATTGTGTCCCAGGTGTCTGCACGGGCTGGTTAACTTTCGGTTGGTGCACGTGTAAGAGAGAACCCCATTCACGCCGGTTTAGCTACCCGTAAGTTCCCCTCGTTCTCTGGACACCCGTGACTTTCATCTCACGTCCTTCTGGATGTCTTCCCTCCTCCGTGTTGATGGTGGGAGGTCACGACGGCCGTTTCTCAGGAGCTGCTCCCACCGCCCTTAGGCAGAGCCGAACGGTTTTTCCTAGAGGCCCGAACACAGTGCCACGGCTGTCCCCCGAGACTTCAGGGAGGTTCATCGTAGGAGCCTGGCCCCCAGCGCGTGGCAAATGTCTTTGTCCTGAAGACATCTCTCGTTGGGGAAGTTTAATGTGTTGGCGTCACCAGATGGCTATTCCTTTGACACTTGTTTCATGCCCTTGGGGGACAAACCACATCTTGAAGCAGTGTGGTTGACAGGTGTGTCCAAAAAAGAAAGAAAGGAAGGCCTCCTGGAATGTTTTCTGGAATTCCTGCCTGTGTCACGACAGACGGGAAATGCTGCTCTGCCAGCAGAGGTGGCTGTGGAATTCGTGACCGACCTGTCCGTCCTGCGGTGGAATTCCAGAGGCTTCCCTCGCACTGTGTCACGGTGTGGAGAGACCACAGGCCTTTCCGAATTCTGGGGTTCCAGGGAACTGCTGTCGGAAGGACTCAGTCTCTACCGCCACCCAAAAGGGGCACCACGAATAGATTAAAGAGAGGCCAGGCCAAAGAAGCCTGCTCCTCGGGGCGAAGAGATGTGACCTACAAGTCAAGGGTGAAAATGCAAAGCGCATCACAGATCGGTAAAATAAGGACCGAAAGGAAACGTGGTCGGGAGTCTGCTCATCACTGAGGGAGAGTCATGACGAAGAGGAGAAAATGAAATCGTGCTTACAGCTAAGAATCGCGTGGTGACCACCTAGCCAGGAGAGTCACCGCTCCTGCCTGCATGGCCTTTCGTGAGAAAAGCTGACAGGACCTCACGAGAGCAGAGCTGTGTACCACAAACAACAGGAAAGGTCACCGCAGGGGCTCCCACTCCATCTCCAGAGACCGGCCAAGTCCCACACACACAGGCAAGCTCGCAGGTGTGTATGTGCACGCGGTCCTTCTTGCTGGCGTTGAACTTGGTGGCGGGGGCGGTACTCCGGCCTGATTCAGACAGTGACGTGATGACGTCGCGGCCTCCAGAATGAAGCAGCTGACGTGGACACAGAAAGCAGCCTTTGGCAAACCTGGTTGTGGGTTTTACTAAAGGAAGCGTGGTGCTCAGTACTTAGCAGTTGCTGTGGGGTCAGTAGGGGAGGACAGGGGGCCGTGGCAGAAGTGGAACCAAACTCCAGGGGGCGCCCTCTTTTTGTCCAAGTCACAGTAGATGGTTAAGAAATGCTCCTTTCTGATGAGAGAACAAAACGCCTGCCAATTTTAAGAAACTCAGGAGTAAAAGTCTTTACATCATTTTAATAAATATATAAATAGTACCTATGCTTATATATAGTAAATCTATTATATATATATATATACACACACTGATAATTACATAAGATGTAAATATATGTATGTACACACACACACACACACACACACACACACGCATACGAGGGCTGTCCAGAAAACAATCCAGCCATCAATGCCTCTATTGTTCATAATATATGGCTGGCTACTTCCCAGACAGCCCTGGTATATGTATGCATGTGTGTGTGTGTGTGTGTGTGTGTGTGTGTGTGTGTGTATGTATATGTGTGTGTATATATGTGTGTATATGTGTGTGTGTTTGTGTGTAGGAAATCTAAGGTGTGACACTAAGAAACAACATCCCACATTACAACAGAAGCTGTATGTGTTTGGAGGAGGGAGAACCCGGTGGAGCTGGGGAGGCTCGTGTTCACGAACAGATGTCCAGAAAGAAGCGACATGTGAGCTGAGCCTGGTACACAGACAAGAAGGAGAGACTGGCACGCGCAATGGTAGAGGCACTCAAGGACCACTGGGGAGATTGCATAGAAAACAAAAAAGAAATCTTAATGAACTGTGTTATGCTTGCCTTCTTCCATGGTCACGTCTGTCTTCTTCCCTCTCCCTGTTCTGTGTGCTCTGCCTCTTGATTCTCCTCTGCATGTCTTAAGCCCTGCAATAGCACTCCTGGGTCCAGCTACTAGCAACTGAGCT
This sequence comes from Lyroderma lyra, assembly GCA_004026885.1. Taxonomy (NCBI): domain Eukaryota; kingdom Metazoa; phylum Chordata; class Mammalia; order Chiroptera; family Megadermatidae; genus Lyroderma; species Lyroderma lyra. The sequence goes on from PVJL010011031.1 coordinate 6,731, forward strand.
TTGAAGAATACTCTGACTTCCATGTCATATGAGTTTCACTTATCTTTCTAGATCCCAGTGTTTAGTCTTCAAATTGTGATATTAATCTCAGTCACATTATTCTCTCACTTTAGTTCCTGGCTTGCTTTTCTCACTGGAGAGGAAAATTTGTGTAGGTGTCAAAGTCTAGCACTGGGTTGACTCTAGTCATCTAAGAAATACCCACCTGCATATTTGGGATATGCCGTAAACCACCAAGCCCAGAGGTGAACTTCTTTTAATAAACAGCAATACATTAGGAATTGAATGTTAAGAGAACAGACCTTTACTGACCATTCGCCATTTATAAATTCTATGTGAGACTCTATGAGGGACAGAAATGACTCAGAAGTTTACGGAAAGCTTCATTTACTGGAGGAGACAAATGCATAACAACTAACTACGGTAATGTTGAAACCACCTAACTAGTACCCTAAGACTGTTTCATCATCTTCTATGGCCATATGACAATTTCCATCGATAATGCATATTTTTTTAACATAAAATTCTTTTCTTTCAAAGTTTATCTTACAGAATCTAACCACAGAGGTAAAAGTCAAAGATTCTGTTAGCCCTGATTCATTTCTAAATCCTTTTTTGTTTAAACTAAAAGGTCCTTCTCAATTGGCCACAATCAGCTACATCTCAATATAGAGATTTTTCTGGTTCAACTGAATTATCTGGTACCACAACTGTCTACAGTGTGCTCATGGCTAATTTTGGGTATATCTGGTGCCCATCCCATATAACCAAAGACACAAAAACCTGGTGAAAGATGAGGTAAAGGGAATTCTGTGATTTGAAGTAGTTGATCAACTTGTTTGCATTGGGAGAAGGGGAACAGGAAAAAGTTCTTTGTCCAAATTTTTTAATGCTAGAGAATATAGTCAGTAATATTGTAATAACTCTGTAGGGTATCAGACAGATACTAGACTTACTGGTAGGCTGACCAGATGTACCTTTTTAAATGGGACAGAAAACGATAGTGCTGTCCCATTTCAAACCATACATCTTGTCAACCTTGTCTCCCTGGGCTAATTCAAGGTGTCAGTAGGCCCACCCTACATATCATTTGAAACAGGACAGGACCATTGTTTTCTGTCCCATTTCAAACGGTATGTCTGGTCAGCCTACTTACTGGGATGAGCACTTCGTAAGTTATAGAAATGTCTATTCACTATGTCATACACCTGAAACTACTAGAATACTGTATGTCAACTCTAATTGGAAAAACAAGAATTTTTTAAGCCTGAAACTGATTTACAATTGAATTTTTTCAATTACGTGAAGATGCACTATCTAGATCTGATAAAAGAAAATTCCTTGGGCATTGTGGATGCTAAGAAATGAGGGACACGAACAAAGCCTGCCTAATTGATTAGGAAAAGAAGATGGTGGCGAGTCCAAAAAATGCTGGTTTGAGGGATTAAAGTACAGATCTGCCTATGCTCTAGATTCAGGTTTAATCAACGAGGGGTCTGCACCACAGCACAACACTGTCTATAGCTTGGGGAAGCCACGTCTTAAAAACAGGCAGCTACCCTTAAAGGTTCCATCTGCTGTGAGCCTGAGAAGGGAGGGATCCCCCATCCCCATTCTCAACTGAGGTTTGAAAAAGGATGCTCTTTTGCTCTTGCTGGAGTCACAGGAATAAATGCAGGGATGTGTTTTAGTCAGGCAGCTATGAATCCAGATTCCAGTTAGGCCAATCTTGGCTCTGTAGTCCTTCTAAATGTCAGTAATTAATTTCCATTAATAGTAATGGCTAAAAGAAATGTTAGGGCTTCCCAAGAATAAGACACTGCTGTAAGCAGTGGATATACAAAGAGAGACCCCCCCAAAAACTGAAAGTATCTTCTGGAGGGTGGGCCCCTTATAGTACAGGCTTTTCCCGCTAGGTGGGTGTTCTAGGAACCCGTTTGCATCAGCGTACCCGCTGGCATTGTTGTGAGAGGCTGCATTTGACTTCAGTGAATTTTTTTGGAGACTTGGCCCATTTCATGATGGGTGATTGACATGAACAATGTGCAGCGTGACAACACACCTGCCCACACTGCGCTGAGTGTTCAGTAGTTTTTGACCAAAAATGGCATGACCCCCATGCCCCACTCTCCCTATTCACCTAATCTTTCCTGGAGCAACTTTTTTTTGTTTGTTTCCACTGATGAAAGAAGCCCTCAAAGGGAAACAGTTTTTTGCTGATGCAGAGGAGGTGAAAGAAAGAGCAGAAGCACTAAAAGGCATCAAAATCGACGAGTTCGAACACTGTCTTGAGCCGTGGAAAATGCACCTTGATGGGTGCACTGCAACTAACGGAGAGTTCTTTGAAGGTGACTGAAGTTTCAACATGTAAGAATATATCCACAATTTTTTCTAAGTCAATCCTAGCTTTTTTAAAAAGAGTTACTCATTGAACCTGTTTGTACAAACGATGTGGTTTATACTGAACACCGCTCCCCTTCTGGGAGTCTGGAATTTTGTTACATGCCAAGCAGAGGGTGCCTACATGACCAGCTCCCAAGTGAACCTCTAGCACTGAGCCTCCAATGAGCGTCTCTGCTAGACACCACGTCACACCTGTCATAACTCCTTGCTAAGGAATGAAGTGTCACCCGTGTGACTCTACCGGGGAAGGACTCATGGTAGTTGGTGCCTGGCTTCCTCTGGGCTTTCCCTCGTGTGCTTTTCCCTTTGCTGATTTCAAATTGCCTCCACCTGATGTGCTAGGCCTTCACTGTTGGTATGACTATGTGCTGAGTCCTATGACTCTTCTTTGTGACTCATCAAACCTGGGGGTGGGCTTGGAGACCCCTGACTCAGGTGTGTATTATTATCTCACTTTTAAAGGTGAGGAAGCTGATTCATGCAGAGGTTAAGGAACTACCTTAAGGTCACACAGAAGGCCGATAGCATAACCAGGGTTTACACCCAAGCAAGTTGGCTCTAGAAAATTGCTGCAATAATACCTCCCTCCCTGGGTGATGGTGAGTCAGAGGAGGTATGTTAGCTCAGAAGATACTAAGTACTCAATAAAACTTTATCATTACATCATTAGGCACTAGTGCTCTATCTCTTCCACCTAGTAACCAGGAAATCACCCGTATATTTTCCAGTCTCAGTAATAAGCAGAATGTGTCCAAGAAGATGAAATATCTATGAAGAGAGAAAAGAGAGGAGAATGGTATGGAACTCATCCTATTATGTTTGGTTTTTTAACAATAATATTTATTTCAGTAATTTTTCTTTACAGATGAGGCCTTTATACTTCCTCCTCTCTTTCTTTTCCTCTTCTGTGGTCTCCTTATGTCCAGCTTGGTGGGACTGAACACTGGGGTGATAGTGATAAAATGATAAGGCAGGTTGGGTGTTCAGAAGCATTGGGGCACAAATAGGAGTGGGGGTGGGCCGTGAGCCCCTTTCATGATGCTAACCATGTCTTTTACCACCCACCACTCTCCCCCAGATGGAAACACAATGTCTTATAACAGAATGTTAAAATTCCGTTTGCTGGAATTATTTCTCCACCGCCCTTCACTCTTCCTACCTTTCAAGCCTCTGGTTAATGCAGAAACGTCCTGTTCTTTTTCACTGAGGAAACAAACTGACCCCAGCATTCCACAGATCCATTCTTGCACAATCTTCAGAGAAAAACAGCTCTCCCTGCTAAATGCCTGTTTGCTAAGCATTACAGTATGGCAGGATGCGATGCTGCCTTAGTTGGTAGACTGAGACGTCCTAGTTAGAGTTGAGTTGGCTAAAGCACATCACATCTATATGGTGGAATATGGAGGGTAACGGGAGATGTCCTTGGCTTAAAATTTTGTCTGCTCCATTGACTCTCTCATGTCCACTTCACTTGAGCACTTACTTCATAGGAAGAAACACGGCTGAGAGTGCAGATGGTGGGTGAGTAGTGTCTAGGTATCACAACAAGTTAGAACCAATGAGAGCAGTTTTTCCCTGAAATCACATTTTAGCAAAGTAAAAGTGGAAGTAGCCCATGGATAGCAAGGACTTGGAAAAGAGGACTTGGTCATAAGAAATGCCAAAAAAAAAAAAAAAAAATGGATATGTGATGTAGGAAGAAAAATTGGTGGTGATGAAGGGTCACTTCATGCATGCAGCAGATTTTCCCAGGGGAAACCTTGGCCCTTGGAGGTCAGTCCTTCACAATCGATGTGGGAGAGGTAGAAATAAGAAAACAACAACAGCGACCTTCCATCTTGAAAGAAAATGCATTTAGATCTAAGAAAAATCAGTGTCCTCACACCAAAGACGTCCACACAGTGAGTGATCTACCACTAAGAGTTGCCTAGTCACTGGATCGATATTTGAAGCAAATGACTTGGTCAAAAGTCCTGTGGGTTAGTTCCAGCCACGTCATGGGATCCGTTGTCCAACTTTACCTAAGTCACCTCACCTAATCCCCTCAGTCTCCACGCTGTCATTATCTGTAGAGCTGGGGACGTAATGACACTCCCCAGGACCACCACGAACATAAATAAGATGATGCAAATCAAATGTGCTGACTGAATTGTAAATTAGTGCCTAAGTGTTAGCGATGCATTTTTTGATCCAATCATGTTCACTAGCACCAAGAGAAAAAGCAAGCATAAATGAAAAAACTTAGTTTTTACCACAGTGAACATTAAGCAAAAAGGGTTACCTCAAGAGGAGAGCCTTTTGGAGCTAAATTGCAAACGGGAAGCGTGTTGCAATAAACTCACAACATGACTGGCCAAAATGCTAGCATTTCCTCATTGCAACAGCCTCTATTCTTCCTCCTGGATTCCTCTGGTTAAAATCACGCCCAGGGGCTTCAAAACATCAACAAGCATCAGCTAAGATTCAGGTCAGAGCCTCTAAGTAGCCAGTGATTTAGTTTCTAGGATTAAAGAAGACAACGTCTTACTGTCTTACCGATGGCTGGATAAGAATAACATTCCTTTCTATTGTGATCACCCTACATCAAGGAAATGTTTGCAATGTAGGCGGCGTGGTCTGATGTGCCTGCTAAAGTTATTATATGGTTGAACTTCTGAAAAACACGGCAGCAGAAATGTGTTTTATCAATCTTTGCTGTTGGGAAGAATCTTGGAGAAAGTCAACGTGACGCATCTCCCAAAGCAGCTCGCTCTAAAATGGTTCGTTGTGCTAAAGGACGCTCCATCACTCAGATACCCCGAGCTGTCTTTGCAAACACCGCAGACTGTCATTAGTTTCTGGGTAAGCTGCAATTAGCACGTCTCTCAGCTTCTCTCACAAGGAACTTATTTTCAGTGGAAATTTTTATAATGGTTTCTGTCTGATTTTTAACTCTTCCATGGAGACTGAACTCCCCAGCTCAATCCTTGGAAATGTGATTCTAAGAGTGAATGATACCCCTTTGGATCAGCTAATGACTATAATTTCTTAAATTTAGCTACTAGCTATTTTGACACCTTCCACACAGCACCTCTTGCCCATAAATCCTGCAAAACTGTGAAATTCTGGGCTGTCTGAACTCTCAGAGATTTACAAGACTGAATCTGGGCTCACCAGGAACTCGTCAGTGTGGTAGGGGTAGTGAGCTAAAGCCTCGCTGGGGGCCCACTTGCATTTATTTTATTGGGCAGAGGTGATAAAGGTGTTCACCAAGGTCACCCAGCTCCATGACCAAAGGGCTGCTTAGAACCTCTGTGGTACCCTAACATTTGTAAGGTGAGAAAGAGAGATGAGAACAAAGCGGAACCAGAAGTCCAAACAGATGGGGAAAGGCTTTCCACGTAAAAAGCAAAACAAAGGTGATTTATATAACTTCCAAATAAAATCTTCATAATTTAATTGATCAGTTGCATTTGATCTTGTGATGCCTCATCAGCACAGAAAATCAAGGGTTATCCATTCTTGCTTTTTTCCTTTATTAATGGGTCACACTAAGGTAACTACTATTACAATACTTGGGTACATGACAAAACCAACACAATGAAACGCACGATCCCAGTACTGTTCCAACTTAAAGCCCACTTGGAAACGAGTCCCATGCTGGCACGGACCGTGGGGCTCGTTCCCGGCAGGGCCCAGCACCCTGTACGTGCTCCATAAGCATTTGTTGACCGATGACTAACAAGCAGATTGGTGTACATGACAACAAAGGAAAACAAACTTTGAAAACAGTCTCCTATTCCATTTTAGTATTTGTGCCTACGTTTTCCTGTTTCTCACGTAGGGCATGAAGTATCAATTTTGTTTTCTTTACAGAGGTTGAGCTGAACTTAACTGGACTGTTTTATGCGTCCTCTCCCCTGTCCCCCTCCTGCCCCATGGTCTTTCCTGGAATTGTCCTTTCTTGTCAAGCCCTCCTTATTCTTTAGTCCTCTTCACTTTTACAAAAACTTATTCTCCTTCCTTCTCTTTCTCCTAGTAATACTTAATATGCACCGAGCATTTAATGTGTCAGATGGAGCGTTAGGTGCTTGGCGTGTATTGACTCATAGAACATTCCAAACCATAGACTGACTCATAAAACCTGCAAAAACACCAAGTGAGGTAGGACTGTTATTACTGCTTCTGCAGATGAGAACGCGAGAATCAGAAAGGTAATGTCCCCTACTCAAGGGCACACAGCCCTTGGGTGGTAGACGTGGATTCAAACCCAGGCAGCCAACTCCACAGCTGCCCTCTTAGGAGACCACCAGGAACCCCAGCCCTCTTGGATCTACCCATTTCCGCAACGCCAATGGTCTCTTCTGTTGTTTTACAAGGAGAGAGATGATAATAATCATTTTATTAAACAATGGGCCTAGACAGTATGTTCTACTGCATTTATTGCTTTGGATTTAGTTCACATCTCATGTCCTTGTGTATAGATCGGCGTCATTCTTTTTTAACGGTAGCCTAGTAGTCCACAGTGTAATTGCCAAATCATAACAAGGACCCGACTGGTGGACATTTGCATTCTGTTCAGGCTTTCGGTGTCACGCACAACCAACCACATTTCAAATAGCCTCAGAAGAAAGCATCCCAGGCGAGGCTGAACTCGAACGGGGAGTGTTGGGCCCAGAAGCTGTGTTACACTATTAAGAATATTATGCTAAATTATGCAGCAGGGAGGACAAGGAGGCACAGAAGAGACCCACATTTCTCTCACTGAGTATTCACGGAATATTGTTGGGGTATTGACGGAGGCGTGGAAAACCTTTCCCTACGCAACGCTTGGCTGAACTAGGAAACAGACCCAGTTTGCGGCTGCATCGATGGTCCCGGCCGCGCACGCACGCGCGCGTGGGCTGCTGCGTCGTCCAGGCCGCGCCGTCCCGGCCGCGCACGCACGCGCGCGCGGCTGACGCCTTCCGACGGCTGAAGCGAGCAGCCTGCACCATTGTCTCTGACTCGCGCTTCGGCCGCGAATGCGTGTTGCTCTGCTGTCTCAAGTCCAACTCTGTTTTCAGTCGGGCCGCTACTCCAGCACCGGAGCGGATGCGCATTCGCTTCCCTGAGGACGAGCCCGTCTCTGCCACAGATGGCGCCTCCTCCCGTTCGCAGTGGACGGCCAGGCCCGCTGCCCGCCTGGCCCCGGGACAGGAGGAACGGCCTCCCCTTCGGCCCTTTCACAGTCACAGGGATGAGCTCACGCCCCGCTGCACGGCCACCTCGGCCTCTGCTCAGGCGGCCCCTGCTTCGATTCACGACCTCACACTTTGGTGCCTTTCCTCTCCTCCGGGGACCACTCCAAGTCTCACCTCTCCCGAGCAGGCTTCCTGGCTCAAGTTGCTCTTTTCCTTGTGTACTTGTCTCCAACACTCACCTGCTGATTCACTCATCCGTCCATCCATCCATTCATCTTTCCAACAGGTGTTTATTGAGTGCCGACCATGTGCCAGAGATAGTTAACAGCACTAAGTCTTTGCAGCCCCAGCGCCAGCGTTCCAAGGAAGGAAACAGACAAAAAAATGAACACGCAGCTATTTACTATGTCAGGTGGTGACAAGTGCAGGTGTGTGAGGTGGGCATGTGACTGATGGGGCATGGTGAGGGAGCACTGCAGGACAAGGTGACATGTGACCCAAGAGCTGAAGGGGCCTGGCAGGTGTCTTCTGGAAGGTCCACCCGTGCTCAGTCCTGGGTTGGAGACATGCTTGGCCTTTGGGGGAATGTTAAGGAGGCCGTGTAGCTACTTTTGAAATGTGATTTTTGTTTTGCAATTGCATGCTCTCTCCTCCACGCACATGTACGCTTCTTGAGAGTGGGGTCCGGATGTTGGAGGTGACAGGTGAGAAACTGTGACGATGCTGTCTCTGAGGTACCCCAATCTGTAGTGTGCACCCTTGTGTCCTTGCCAGCTCTTACCTAAAACTTAGACAGGGTTGTATCCTTAGCTGCGGCACTCATATCTAATGAAATGAAATATTCTAGCAAAATGCTAACTTCTTAGAGTACAGGTTATGCGTGTGACACTCGTATGACCTGGCCACGCACGTTTAACACGTAACAGCAAGCTGGCACAAATCATCGCATCATTTTAAGAAAATGGATTCTCAGTACTAAACAACACGAACTAATGCCTTTATGTCTAATGTCTGCCCTTGCTTCAGATGAAAACCAAAAGCAAAATACAAAACGAAACAACACAATGAAAACAGAGGCCAATAATGTGAACCAACGAGAGCAACCCAAGGAGCAAACGGCATCAAGGCATCCTAAGTCTTCTCAAATCAACCTTTCTCAAATGATAACATCTTGATTAAGTGGTTCTTTTATTCATCTTGACATAAAAGGAAAGAAATTATGAAACAAAATTAACTACATACAAAATTCTCTGGTCATTGTATTTTCGATACACTTTGATGCAGCTTGCTAAGCCTCACTGTCACTTACAGCAGAATTACAGGTGCTTTTGAAAACTGTACCAACTTCATGTCATAGAGGATAGCATGCTGCGTGTAACTGCTGAAATGTGTTTATGGTCAGTAAATTACATCGTATAATTTACTTTGTCCAAAGTAAAGTCCATGAAGACACAACCTCCCTTTATCCAAATACCATATTTGGAGGAAAAGATGAACTGGATTGGCTCACATGCTCCTTGAAGCCACGAAACCTGTCATTCCTGGAGCACCTCCCATGTATGAGGATGGGGACTGTGTCTGCTTGGCCTCACGACTGCTCCTCAGCCCCTACCACAGTGCCTGGCCCAGAGTGGGCCCTTCACAACTGTTGAATAAATCACTACCAACTTATTTTTTGAAATGAGATACGGTATCTGTGGTGGTTCGTTTTGTGTGTCAGCTTGACTAGGCCGAGACAGCCGGATATTTGGCCAAAGAGTATCTTAGATGCTGCTGTGAAGTTGCGGTTTAAGTAAGATTAACATTTAGATCAGTAGCCTCTGCATAAAGCCAATAACCCTCCACAGGGTAGGTGGGCCTCGTCTAACCAGTTGAAGGCCTTAAGAGGAAAAAGACAACTTGTCCTGAGCTAGAATTCTGCCAGCAGACCGACTGCACTCAGCTACAACATCAGCAGTTCCCTGGGTCTCCGGCCTGTCTGCCCAACTCTTGCAGATTTCTAACTTGCCAGTTTCCATAAATGCATGAGCCAACTCCTTGAAATAAATCTCTCTCTGTAGCTGTGTGCACAATTGCTTAGGGGTGTACGCACATACGTCCTAGATACTGTGTCAGGGAAGGGTCTTGAGTGATAAGCATCCCCTAGGCCATTACTCTTTCGATGAATCAGTCGATACATTTCATTTACCAAGAACCCCACTCACCCATCTGGGTCCCACGGCCCCCAAAGGCAGACCAGTGACACCACCCCGACCCCAGCTGTTGACCTCAACTTCCCCACCCGGGAGGGGGACAGAGCATCAGCTCCTTCCCCACTGTTTCATTTCTCTTGTGATGCCAAGCACCTGCACAGTTTCCTCCCTAGAGAAACAGGTGCTAAAGAGCTCAGTCCTTACTAGAGCCCCATTGCGGGTGTCAGGTGAGGCCCCGGCTCACCCCTGCACTCTGAGGGGTAAGCACGTCCCGCGTTGAAGGTGAACGGCTGCAGGTATCACTTCCTCTAAATAGTTCCACCCTTTCTGAGGGAAGCCGTGGGTGGGGGACTTCAGAGTCATGGAGGCTAGTCAAAAGGTTACAGAAGGTTCGCGAACATGGTGCCGGGGGACGGCTGGTGGGTAGCTGATCAGTCCTGTAGACTGTAAGGAAAAGACGCATCTGAGAACTCACCAGTGGGAAGCATCTCTGGGGGAGGGGAGCACAGCCCGAAGGCTGGTGCCCTGCAGCCCCGGCAGAGCCGTCGGCCCCGAAGGCGCCCTGAGCTCGTCTTGGGGGAGGTGCTTTAGAAAAGCAGGTTTTCGTAGAGGTCCTCCCGCCGTGGGTTTCTGAGGCAGGGGAAGCGGACTGGGCTTGCACGCCGTTCTTCAAGTGCCCGCAGTCAGCACAGTCCTTGGACCCGGGGGACATTTTATCTCTGAGAGTCGGTTCGACCCCTTCCCTGCCTCTGTGTAAGGCCCCTTTTCTCCTTTGATGTCTTTTCCCTTATGGCTTTTGGGTCCCACATTCATTTGCCTCTCAGGTCCAGTTAAAATCCGTTTCTAAGATAAGGCAAAGCTTCATGTTTATGTGGGTCATAGTTTATTCTCCATAGAAGGAGAATTTTGGGGGTGGTGTTCCTTCCTGAAATTACACTCTGAGCCTTTATCTTTGGCAATTACCTACCACTATTAACGGATGGAAATGAGAGATAGGTGGTCAGATGATTATACAACAGAATATTATACAGCCATGAAAATGAGGCATCCATACTTGTTTGCATCAACACAGAGAACCCTCACAAACGACCTTGAGCCTGAAAGACAGTTATGGAAGAAGAAATCTAGAGTATGATTACATTTGTTAAAAGTTCCCCAGGCAAAAATATACTGCATCTATGCCTAAATTATATATGTTAATTTCTATGTAAATATATAAATTACACACACGCATATGCATCTATGTCATACAGACAGCAGAGGCCACTCCACAAAGAGAAGTAAGGGAATGTGACTAACAGAAAATGTGAGGCAGCTTGTCCCTTTGTGGGTGGAGATGGACGTAATTGGTGAAGGGCCTGCAGCGTCAAGGTTTGGTGAGGTGGTGAGTCGGTCAACATGTACTCGTTTTATGATTTCTATTATCATTTAGAATGTACACATACAGTGTGCATACCTCTTTGGAGTCTAATATGTTTCACAATATTTTAGACTTTTTCTAAGTGAAATGTCCCTGGATTCTTAGCCCTCCTTTGTCACTTCCCTTGGAAAGTGGAGGGAGGGGCTTGGGGGAGACAGGTGCGTGCAGAAGTTACATAGAAAGGTAACTGAGTTGTAGACCTCCGTAACTTCCATCTGAAGTGAAGGAGACAGGGCATGGGGATGCATCGACACCCCCACCCGTCGCCCCATTCCACCACGGCTGAGTGACTTCTGAACCCCCCGGATTCTGCCTCAGGGCTGGGACTGCCCTGGAATGGGGTCTTGCGGTGTGTCAGTTTTGACTCAGCTGTACCACATTTGGGTATCTGGGAGCCCATGTGGGAAGCAAAGTTGTTTATGTGACCAAAAAGGCCCGCAGCACACAAGGACAGTCGAACACTCCCTGCCCAGGGCCCGGGCCACCCCTGTCCCCGTGCACACACCGGGCAGGCACGGAGTGGGTAAGACGCAGCCGTGCCCCCCCGCACCGCCTGGGGCGCTCTGCCCGGGGGGTTTCTCTCATTCAAGTCCCGCCGGCCAGTATTTGCCACACCAGGGTGCTGCCAGGACGATGAGCGATACACGTTTATCTTCAAATTGATTTTTTTTAGATAAAGATATTTATATTAAAACCCCCACACTTTCATACCACTCCTGTGAATAAAAACCAGTGCCGTTGTGGTTAATAGGAGACTGTAATCCTGAAGAGCAACAGCAGAAACACAAAACCACGTTGTTAAATCTCAGCGAGCTACCGTTGCCTGACGGCCCGCAGCCCCAGGTCCCCCTTTTCCTTGTTGGAAAGGTAAATGCCCAGTGGTTGCAGGACGTTACGATCGGGCCTACGTCAGAGGAACAAGAGCGTGAAGGTGACGTGTTGTTTCTATGACCAAAGCCCAGCGGCTCAGCGTGGGTTGACGTCACATCTGTGTACCACGTACCATGCAAAAGGATCACGCCGTGTCCCACACTCCGGAAATTTTGATCAAATGAGCTGTAGGGAGACAGACAGGCAGAAGGAAAGTGGATGGGGTGTAGAGGGGGGTGCGTCTCCCTGGGGTGCACAGGACGCGTAGAGTGTGCAGGAGCCCTCCCCACGGTAGTACCTGGGTCCTTCCCCACTCCCGGTCTTAGAAAGGGGCCGGGAGGACCCTCCCTCACATGGCTCCTGAACAGGGAGGGATGAGGGATGTCAAAACACAGGGTCTAAGGTCAAAGGGCATTGATCATTGGAGAGAGGATGACACAATCTGAATATCCATGATGTGTGGCGGGGGTGGTCCTAACCTGAGTGGCCCGGAAGCAGACCCTGACCCGGGACTTAAGTGCACGAGGTTTAAGAAATGATCCCAGGACACCTCGGTGGCGGGTGGGGTGAGGGGAGGGAAAAGAGAAGAGAGGGACCCGAGCACAGCGGGCCAATGGACCTGGAGCCCGCAGGGAAACTCGGGGAAAAGGTAGGAGACCCGCCTCGGGGATCTCCCACTCGGGCCTGAGGGCGGTGGGCAAAGTGAATGCCTGGACGTTGGCGCTTGCCTGGCCTGGGGAAAGCTCTCAGGTCCTGGAATAAAGATCGCGGCTGTTAGGAGTCAGCCCGGGCCTGACGAAGCCTGGAGGCCGGAGGGAGGACGCTGATTGCTTCTACCACAGCCCGGCTCTGCGAGACACGTCGTGGCCGTGTCACGTCCTTGCCACACGCCGCTGCCCGGATTCACACACAGAGGAAGAGGCACCAGGAGTCGTGCCGTTTGACCCAAGTCATACAGCCTATATTCCCCTTCACCTCTGCTTACACCTTCCTGGTCTTCTTCTTCCCCTTTTGCTTTTCCTTTTTTGTTTCTTTAAATATTGAGGTGAAAGTCACGTAACATAAATAGGCATTTTAAAGAGAACAGGTCCGTGAGAGGCCATACATGGGGTCCGGCAGAAGTAACGCCCTTTTCTCTGAGCTCATCTATTCCAAAATCCTGAGCGTGGAATGCGGTAGCATAACAATAGTGACTACTTAAAGAGGGCATGACTTCTGCCGGGCTGTGCGGCCACAACGCCGTGTGATCACCACCTCTCCCTAGTTCCAAAACATTGTATCACCCTAAAAGGAAATCCCGTACCCACGAAGAAGAGGCTCCCCATTTTCCACGGCCACCAGCCCCCGGTCCCCCCAGTCTGCGTTCTGTTCCTATTGATTTTCCTAGTCTGTATGTCCTGTAAATGGAATCACGTACTTCTCGTGCCCGGCCTCTCATGTGCACAGCGTTTCTGAGGCTCATTTGTGTTGCAGCAAGTCCCCGAATAACACCCTACTGCATGGCCGCACGGCCACCTGCCCACGCCCCTGCCCACGGCCACCTCAGCTGCCCCCACTCCTGGGCGACTGTGAACCGTGCTGCCTGGCAAAGGCGTGTACGGGTGCGCCCTCCGGTCCTGCTTCTCGACGCTTTTGGGGTAGACAGCTAGGAGGGGCGATGCAGGGTCATGCGGTCCTTTTGTCGTGAACTTTTCAAGAGCCTTCCTCGCCTTCCTGGACAGCTCATGCTCCTACACCTCTATGACAATGTTGACATTTCCTGGGGTTCCCCGGGGGCATCCGAGAGGTTTCCACGTGGAGGGCGGAAATGAGAACAGAAGAAGGCTGAGCTACACGTCCTTCCCTCTCACGTGACGCTCCCTCAAGTACGGGCACGAGGATGCCTCAGACGGCGACAGACGGCGACAGACGGCGACAGACGGCGCACGAGGCCGTGGCTTCGTCCATTACAAGGGAGCTGAAAATTTCCGATCGCTTCGCGACGTTGCAGCGATGGTGACATCTCAGCAAAGCACACGGCCCACGTGCGTGTGGCTGCTGGGGTGCAGGAGCCCGCTGCACTGGCCGTCGTGCCGGGGGCCGGCGCGCACTGCTCCACCCGAGGACACACGGCCGTGCCTGCCTCATGCGTCCCCTACGCTGTCGCCTTTGGGGCGTACTATGAACGAGCCGCTTTCGAGCTGCCTCCTCCTCCCCGTAGAAAAAGGCTGATATAAATTCACAGGTGCGTCCATCTGGTGTGCACCCGTCTCTCGGTGGCATCATTTTCTCTTGTGCTGGAGTTAATCTCCCGTTGTTCTGTCCGTCATGACCTCTAAGTGTTTACGTGATGACACAATTGCCTAACGACACGTGTCTCAAGACGTATCCCCGTCGTGAAGCCACGCACGGCCGTGTACGTGCTGCCTGGACTCAGCTCCCGTCTGTATGCCGTCGGTGGGCGCCGGGCGTTGGGCCGATGCGGGCCTCCGGCTGTCCGCGAGACCCTCCAAAACCACCCATTTCAGAACCGAGCTCACCCCGGCTGGGTCCCTGCGACCGGCAAGCAGCACCGACTGCCACTGGGACGCCCGGGCCGGCCCCGGACGCTCTCCTCTCCTGCCAGCACCAAGCCCTGCCGATTTTCCTTCTTGTTGACGAGTGTCTGGTGCCTAACTCCATCCCCGCGGCCACCACTCTTGTCTTGTCTGCACCCCCACACACACCCGTGTCCGGCTGACTTCCTCGACCCTCTAACTGGGCTCCCCCCGTCCACACCGCGTCCGCAGGATTCCTTACGCAGACGCATGCCTCGTGCTGTCCCTGGAGCCCCTCGGCTATCCCCTGGGGCCACACTGTCCGTGACTGTGACGGACAACCCGGTGGTCTCCCCGCTCAGGGCATGGCGTGCAGAGACGGTCCCCTCTGTCCAGAGCATCTGGCGGTCCTTCACCTTGTCCACTCCTGCGCCCTTTCCAATTCCCAGCTCCACCTTCCTGGGGGAACCTCCCGGACTCCCGGACTCCCTGCAGAATGTTCTGGTCCTCATCACATTCATGTGCTTGTTCATTAATGTCTGCCTCTCCCCGTGACTGTGCTTTTTCTGGGGGACAGGACAATGTGGGTTCTATTTCAGCTTACGTAAGTTTTGACTTAGAAGTGACCCCCATGCAGTAAATACTCACTAGGTGGTCCTTAAGTCAATGGAGTAATTAACAGGAAACGGCGGTGCACCCCCTCCAAATTGACATCCCCCCCTTCTCGCCCCGGCCCGGGAGGGGCCTTGAAGGTAACCCGGCAGCAGGAAGCGGAAACGAGGAACAAAACCCCCAGGCTGGCTCCCAGGGTTCTGTCAGGGACCGCCCCTTCATGCCCTTTGCTGGGTGGGAAACCAGCTTTGGGGGGAAGGGAGGGGGGCCCCTCAGGCCGGAGTGAGGAAGACCGGCGCACCCACACTCTCTTCCCATCACTAGCGGGGGGACAGCCGCTCGCCCCGCTCCACGGGGCTTTGAACGACACACCGCAGCCCGCCGACCCACGGGGGGTACGCTCCAGGACCCCCAGCGGAGAGGGCCAGCCTGTATGTGTGCCGTGTGTCTTGCTGCACGCGCATGCCCATGACGGAGGTTATGCACTAACTAGGCACAGTAAGACATGAGCCGTCAGTGAGGCTCAGCCAGCACAGGCATGGCGACACGCTGGTACAAAAGCAGCTCTGTGAATGGGGGGTCTCTCCCCAAATACCTCACTGTGCTGAGCTCACCTTTGCACCTAACGTAGGCTGAGCAGACGTACCCCCTTTCAAATGCGGTCCTGTCCCATTTCAAAGGGTACGTGGTCCGCCTGGGCTCACGGGGCGCAAATCGAGCTGTCAGGAGGCTGACCAGACGTCCCCCTCGAAACGGGACAGGACCGCTGTCTCCTGTCCTGTTTAAAACGGGACGTCCGGTCAGCCCTCCGTAAAGGAAACGCCCAGGACTTCCCTTTGGCGTATCCGAATCGCCAGCGTCATTACTCTTGGGCTTTGGGGCCATTATGGAGCAGAATAGGGTTCCCCTGGACACAGCACCACAGTTCCGAGACAGCAGAGGTGGGAGCTGAGGTGGCTACTAAGTGACTGACAGGTCGGGAGCATGTACAGTGGGGACACGCCGGACGGGGGGCTGGTTCGCACCCCGGGTGGGAGGGAGCAGGACGGCGCGAGATTTCATCCTGCCGCTCGGGATGGCACACGAGTCAAAACCGGTGAGCTGTTCATTTCTGGAATTTTCCAGGTAGTATTTTCGGACCATGGTGGACGGCAGGTAACTGAAACCGCAGATGGGCGGGGGGTGGGGGGGGCGACGACCCTGTGACCCTTTTAGAGTGGCCCTTCTCCTTCACTTCGAAATCATTTCAACAAGATAAAAGAGCGCCTCCATTCTCCAAGGGGTGCCGGAGTTAAATGAGTTAACGAACAGAGACAAAGGTGTGGGCGGAGCCGTGGGTGTGGCCGGTGTGGACCAGCAGCCACAGCGGAATTTGTCCCCAGCCCCTTAGAGAGGATGCTAATGACCAGGACTCCGCACACAGAGCTGGGACACACACTCGGTTCTGTTCTCAATAACCGCTTCTGGCCCCCGGGAGCCCTTCCCGGAGAGGCTGGCAATGGCATTATCCCTGACTCCTGTCCACCCTGAAGGGTGAGGGACGCCCTTGCCCTGCAGGACTGAAATAAGTCAGGAAAAGCATGACAACGGCTCAGGTTATCCAGGTAAGCTCTCAGAGGCCTGCAGGAAGAGGGCGGGCCCTCTGCACACCAGGAAGCACCTACCCAGCATGATTTAAAGAAATACAATCAAGCAGCTTTTAGGTTGCATTAATGCCAGTGCCTCCAGGCCAACTTACAGGAGACCTGGAGGCACTATTGCCTCCTGAGGGGCACGCTGAGTCCCTCCCATCTCCGGTTAAAGGGTGTTGTCAGTGGGGAACACCACCAGATGTCTGACACCAACTCAGGAAGTCAGAGTCTGAGTGAGTCTCCCCCCCACCCTTCCCTGGAGGTCACAGCAAATGTCCGAGAACTCACCCAGGGCGGGGCCATCGGTGGGTCATCTGGTCTCCCTGGCGGTCCGGCCCGCTCTCTGGGCAGGCGGGCAGCAGGTGCAGCTCAGCCTAGCCTCATGGTTGTGCTTCTCTCTGGCTGTGGCCACCGGGCTGGCCTTGGAAGGCAGCTGTAAGCGTTTCCGTGCTGCACAACCACACGCGCAGAGTGCGAGTGGCAGCCGTGTGTGCAGGTTCTCCCTTCCGGTTGCTGTGAGGTGATGTCTCATTTCCTCTCTGGGGCTCTTTTTTTTTTTTTTTCTCTGTCAGAGCTTCGGACACACTGTGGGCGATGTGTAGTTTAGGGACAGGTACGCAATCTAGTTCTACTCTGTGCCATGTACCCCTTTGAGAAAGACAGGTGATCTTTAAATTATTGTTGCAATCACACCCGGTGCGATGTGCATTCTGAGTGGCATGAGCTCTTTTCTGGGCTGCACTCGGGCAACAATGAGGCTGTTTGGAGACCAAGCAAAGTGCGATTTTGTGGTTTTAGGGACCCCATGTGTTCCTGAGCCCCACTATCAATGGGCACGAGACTTCTTTTCCTTTCACAAGTACTTACTGAGCCTGTGCTCTGTGATAGGCACCCTGCTAGGGGAGAGGCACACGGTGAATACGCTCCTATGGCAGCACAGCATGGAGGCTTGGATGGAGCAGTGAAAAGGAACCGGGCCGTCCCTGACTCCCACACTTCTTCAGGCCGCACGCTTGAGTAGCAGACAGGCTGAAATGCAGCGAGGCTGGCACTCTGCTTTGGTTACCTGTACCCGCTAAACACTTTGACGGTGCCCCAGCTTCTCCGCCTGCAAACGGGATCATCATCAGGTGGTCGCGAGAATCGGAGGAGGTAGTGTGTGTACAGCACTCGGAGAGCGGCTGGAACCAATGAATAAGTGAGCCGTGTGTGCTGTTTGTCACTATTATTAGCAGCAAAAGATATTATTATAAGCTCAGTCCTTTGCTTTTTCTTTTTCCTTTTCTTCCCCACTTACCACCCCTTGCAGGTACCTAGGAAATGACTCGGGGACATGGAAAGTTGAGGAAAGAGGGGGACGGATTGAACAGGGATGCTCCGAAGGGGACCCAGTGGGACCTGAAGCTCCTGCTCCTTCCCACTCTGTCACCCAGACAAGCAAAAGGCTGCCTCTAGCCCTCACCTCATCTTTACACTCTGCCCGTGTTGTCGATTGCTCCCGTGACTTTGGGTTTCTTGGTGCTGTTGGTGTTGCTTTGTTTAACTTGCAGTAAGATGTCTCTGAAATTCAGATCTGTGTCAGTCATTTTAAAATGCTGAGTTGGACTGTGTCAGGCCAAGGAACATGCTGCCCATCAGCAGATGTCACACTTAAATAAAAAACAAACAAACAAACACTCAGTTCAATGCCCTGTGCAATCGGGACACAAATACACCAGTAACAAGGGTATTTATATTAATCAGCAGACATAGATTGCATCAAGTGTAGTTAGCAATATTCATGGTAAAACATGTCACTAAGGTACTTCATTTTTTCTTTCTTTCTTCCTCTCCTTAAAAAAAAACCAGTCTTGTATCAAGAACCAGTCCAGATTTGAGGTAGATTTATCCCTTTTCTAAGTCTTTATTTTATAGTGCTGTGTATTCAGAACACATTGCGAGAGAGGCAGGAGAATGGTATTGACAGTACATATTTTTTCAAAATGTCCCTCTATTAATGTTCTATTATATCAAATCGGCTGAGGTATCATGCTCTTCCTTAGATGTGTAAGCAGCATCAATTTAAATGTGTCCATTGAAAAACTAATTTACAGTTAGGAAGTATAACTTGAAGATTAACGCCATCAAGCTCTCTCTGTAAGTCGCTAACGCTCTAGCTATGCTAACAAAGCTAAGCTTGGGCGCCATGTAAATAAAGTACTTGACTTTGGGCAGCTTGAT
This sequence comes from Lyroderma lyra, assembly GCA_004026885.1. Lineage (NCBI taxonomy): Eukaryota > Metazoa > Chordata > Mammalia > Chiroptera > Megadermatidae > Lyroderma > Lyroderma lyra. Next base: position 25,757 of record PVJL010011031.1, read on the forward strand.
TACCCTTCGCTCTGTTCTCTGGTCTACATCCTCACGGCTGCCTGGACCCTCCAGTGTGGAGTTCCTCAGAATGGAGAGAGAACATCTGTCAGGACAAACTAATGAGCCCAAACTTTGTCCAAGAACAGAATAGACTTGTTTTAGGAAAACAAGTTAAATGTTTTTCTCACTTGGAAAGATGGAGGTTTTCTATGTCTGTTTTCCTACTTATAGTCTTAGATTATTTTCTTCCCCCTCCCTCCCTCCCTCCCTCTCTCTCTGTTTGCTTTTTTCTTTTTTCCTTTTTTTTTTTTTTTTTTGATTAGGGGCAGGTTATGCCATGTGTCAAAATTTTGACATACCACAGATGGTTCTGACACAAAACAAACAGCTGTAATTTCTAATCACTCCCTCCAACGAAAGCCGTGTTCTCGTTTGCCTCTTTCCTTAAGCAGTTTCCCTGACGGCTTTCATTAGCTCCTTCATGCGGCCTCAGTCGGCTGGAGTCTCGGGCAGCACCACCGCAGGCTCTATAACTACCTGCTAAGCAGGAGCCAAACCCCAGGCAACTGTTTTGCATTTGCTGTGAACGTTTGGTCCAGGAAGCGACTGTTATGGGGAGCAGAGGCTGAGGGGTGAGGAGGGGGCAGGGAGGATGATTTGAGAAGATAAAAGAGTTGAAAGATGTATGGCCGTGTTGCGTGTGCACGTGTGTGCGTGTGTGTGCGTGTGTGTGACTCCGTGTGTGTTTTTGACTCCATTTGCTTGAGTCATTTACATCCGTGATTGAAGACAGCGTGAGCCGTTGGGAATCAGCTGCCCACTGAGGAATTTAAATGAATATGCTCAAGAGTTGGTTTGGCAAGTTTTAAGAGCAAAGTTGTCTAGTATTATAACATATACCTCATCCCTGCTCAGGAATGGGAGTTGGTTTTGTGGTTTTCATTTTTAGATGAAGAAATCAGAGTTAAAAAAGACAAAACAGTTCATTTGTCTGTGCCCGTGTACCTGCAAAGTCCCTGCGTGTTCCCGTGCGTTTTTGATACATCGGTCCACAGGACATGGGACCTGCCCTCAAGAAATTCACAGCACAGCAGGGAGATGATCTAGTGGGATAGCTGTCCCCATTAATAATGATATTAAGAACAGGTACAGGACAAGGGCTTTCAGAAATCAAAAGTACATGAGCATCAGCCCCTTCGCTAAGAGAAGGGACAGTCCAGTAGGCCTGGCAAAATGAAACTGTCCATCTTCCTCGTCCGGTCTCTTGCCCCTTACCACCTCCCCGTCCTCTAAGGATAGGACACTGTTGTCTTTCGCCTCTTCCCTCCCCCGGTCCCTCAGCCGAGTCCTGGAGCCTAGCCTTCTCACACTGCCAGCCCCCAGGGCCAGCGGTGTCAGCAGCACATTAATGTCCACTTCCTTTCACTCCGTCTCCTGGGTGTCAACCTACTTTCTCTCATGCTCTGGAGCTACCCGGACTCATTGGCCAAAGTCAAGAGAGGCCAATTTGTTTCCTCTCAAATTCTCCCCAAATCACCCCAACTGAGGCCCTGCTGCTGCTCTGGAATCTTCCCCCTCATCTCCCATGAACCATCTGTCAAGTTTTCTTTCCAAACTTTGCTTGGAGCCTAGCACGCACCTGATGCCACGCCTGGGGTCAGAACTGCTGATGGGAGCTTTTGTCATCATCCCTCGTGGTATCTGCCGCATTTCACCCTTCCATCCCTCCTGTGCCCCATTCTCTGCTCCTTTCTCAGTCCTGTGAGGTACAGCTTCCAGCACGACCCCTTGATTAGTAATAATAGTAATCGCTCTTACGTTTAATGTTCGTCACCAGGACGAAGGTGACATTTGCAAAGAGGAAGCTGTTCTTCCAGCCGTTGGCAGAAACACGCGCACGTGCAAGAGCCGGAGGAGAAGGACCAGATAATTTTTAGGGGGGACCCGACAGCAAACTGGAACGAGGCTGACGAATTGGGGGAGGTCACGGCACGGGTGCAAGCCCCCAGCACCGACGTCTCCGTTACTGACGTCCTGTTCTCCGTCCCTCTGCTCCCTGAAAACTGCCTTCAACGCCCCCCAAAAAGGAGTGGGAAAATCTTGTGGGTGCTGATTTTCCCATAATTTTTAAAATTCATTTTTAAAACTCTACAGCTAATCAATGTATATTGTAAACAGCTAACACTGCAGGGGAAGCGAAAGTGCCCTGGGGCCTTGGGCCCTCCTGTCAGTGTCCTCCCTGCTTCGCCCACAGTGAACCCCGGCCATGTGTGGGGGGTGGAGTCTTCCACGCGTCGCCTGGGCGCTCGGACGGACACGGAGCACTGCGGCAGTTTGCAATGGCGCGTGTGCCATGTCAGCCCCACAGAACACGCGACGGGAACCGCTGGGTCACACGCGGTTTCTGGGGGAGCGACTGTTCTGGTGTCACATGAAATGGCAATTTGAAAGCAGCATCTTATTCATGAGAATACAAAAAAGTCAAACTACGTGGCTGCTTTGGATGGTTGAAGAGGTCAGCACCCCTCAGTTTGTCTGACTCCTAGATCTGCAAAAGGGGGGTGTACAGCCAGCTAGCTGGCTGGCCTCTGAGGAGAGCGCCCCAAATCGGCTATCAAACGTTCTTAGCCATTGGCGAGAGCAGTTTTTCTGGATTTCCCCCTTGGCCTACAGTCACTTGCCTGAAAAATCAAGCCGAATCAGGCCTCTCCCCAGGTACGTGCCGCGACAAGGACTCCAGTCGCCGGGAGGGACAGCCCAGGGCTGTGCTCATCTTTCTCTCTACAGTGGCTGGTTCTTTACTTTTCTTTTCCTTGAGGTTTTCCTCTTCTGACTCTCAGAGCAGCTCCTGTTTCACAATTCCACGTCACGAGCTGACTGCTTTGAAGATTTAGAAATGTTGTTTTTCTGAGCCTCAGAACTTAACACCTTCGGACTGTCTTTCCCCCCTTTAGCTTTTCTATAATGATTTTCCTCTAAGACAATAGAAATGTAAAAAGGGAATACAACTTATCCACGCTCCGTGCTCACCACTTTTCCTATCGTGTGAGCAAAAGCCGTAAACCTCAGGCCCTCGGCTCTGCCGACCTGCTTACTTTGTCCCCTTCCCTCTTCTTCCTTTCGTGCTCACCCCTGCTCAGTCCATACCCTGAGCCTGTGTCCACGTGCCCACCGTCCCTCTCTCCTCCCTCACTGCACGCCTTGCATGCCAGCCTGTGGCTCCCACACCCAGCTGTCCCTGAGATCGCCCCTGGTGATGTCCCCACGGTAGCCAAGATGATGAAAGCAGCAGACGCTACAGAGGCTTCCCCTCTGTGGCATTTGAAATAATTGATTCCTTCTTTCCTCTCAGGCCCTTGCTTCTTTCTTCGGGGGACCCGACTCAGCCTCGGTTCACCTCCTTCCTGGTTCACTACACCTGGCTGCACTCCACTGATCTCACCGTTGGACCTCACACACTTCCACGCCCCGCTCTCTCCGGATGGGCTCCCCTACTACACCTGCTCAAGTCCGGGGCCAGCCTTCGCCTCCTGCACGCTGCATTCCCATCATTATCCTGCGCTCGGGGTCTGTCTCAGTCAGATCTGGCTGCTTTCACACAATGCCACCAAGGGGGATGCTGAAACAGCAAGCATTTATTTCTCACAGTTCTGGAGGTGGTGTGTGTGTGGGGGGGGGCGTCTGAGAAGAGGGTGTCAGCTTGGTCACCTTCTGGTGAGAACCCTCGTCCTGGCCCGCAGACCACCGTCTCCTTGCTGTGTCCTTACACGGGGAAAGAGAGACTCTCTTGGTGTAAGGACACTGGTCCCATTCATGAGGGCTCCACCCTCACAACCTAAGTAACTCTCAAAGGCCCCATCTCCCAATACCAGCAAACTGGGGATTAGGAATTTGGAGGAGACACGAACATTCAGTCCAGAGAAGTGTCTCTGTGTCCAAACATTGTAAACCTTCTTTCGCTTGCTTCTTAAATTCAACCTGTCACCAAATGTTTTGCTTTTTTTAATTAAATTTCGGATCTTATTGACAAATTTAGTTCCTTCTGTACATACCCACTACTACCACCACAATTCCAACTTTCATTGCTTGGACTGTCGCAGTCCCTAACTGTGACAGCCCTCTTCTAACCTCTGATACGTAACACCATGTTGGGCCTCGGGCGGGTCCTCAGGAGATATTAGCCGAATGGCTATCTGATAACACTAGGTTCTCTCATAGACAACTTTCAAGTCTCCTCATGTCACTGTCTGCTTAAAACCTTCCAGCAACTCCTGTTGCCTGCAATATAAAGTTGGAAATGACGTAGTGAAGTGAGGTCCACGTTACCTTCTGAGATTCTCCGCGGCTTGCTCACCTCCAGATGCCCCTCCTCTCCCCGTCATCCCGAACTGGGTACATTTCACGTCTTCGCATGATTATGGCCTTACAAAGGCCATCCCCTCGCCTGGCGTACCCTTCCTTCTTCTCTTTTTGGTAATGTCCTTCCAGACTACCCTCCTCTGGACACGGTCCTTTCCTCCTTTCACTGTCACCAGAACTTCAGTTACTGCCTTGATCACTTAGTATCTTAATAATGTGCCTCCCTGCCCTGGACTTGAGTCTCCTTATGGCAGGGGACCATTGATCCTTCATTTCGGGGACCAAATGAATCATTTTGCAAAGGGCCTGAAGAGGTCTTACATCAGAATCACCCAAAAGACTGGTTAAATATACAGAGGACCCTCCGAGGAAAAAATGTCCAGCCCAAATGCCTCTCTTTTTCATGTTATATGGCTTGTACTTGGCAGACAGCCCTCGTAGACCCTGAGGCCCCACCCTTCCATTGTTGGATCAGCTTCTCTGGGGAGTGGAACCTTCCCAGGTCATTCGTATGCACAGGAATGTTTGAAGAGTGAATAAAGACTTGAAGAAAAGTACTGAGATCCCTACTCTACAACCTGCCCTATTTCCTTTATTCCTCCAGGGTATATTTTTGCTGGAGTCATGTCCAAGGAGACTTGACTCAGCCAGGGATCAAAGTGACCTCCTGGGAAATAGCCATGGATTATTCTTTAATCAGTCATGCAAAGGACCTATTGTCCTGTCCAAATACCAAGTTAGGCTTAGGGTCATTTAGAGCCCTGAAGATGGCTGGCCGTGATAAGAACAAACACATTCTTGCACAAGTGAGAACTGGTATTGCTGGCATGTTCTGCATTTTTAACTCACCAAAGCCAAGTTCTTAAGCTGAAGTGGCCCACAAGTACCTTCTAAGGAGGCACACTGTCTCGTTTGCGGTGTTGAGTACCAGCATTGATAACTCTAGTGTCTGTTAATAGCTCTCCCCTATTGACTCTGGGTGGATTGTGAATGGGCTTCAAGGGTTTCAGACTTGTGAAGACAGGCCAGTCTTATTTGGCCTTCAAATGTTCTCTTTAAACTTCTGCAGTAGATTTTGAGCTCTATAAACATGATCTTGAGGCCATGACAGGCCTACTGAAGACTAAAAAGTATGCACCATCTAAATGACCTCCTGATGACACCAAGTATTTTTGACAAATATTTGTTGGATTTATTATTTACTGAATAATCTTTCCAAAATTACACCTGACGAAAGTGGAGAAGCACACTGATACCATTAGGTAGTTGAATAAAAACATATGTATCTGAGAGGTGGAAAAGAAAACAAAGCCATCAGGAATGAATTCAAATTGATGGTCCTTTGTGGAAGAATTGAGACTGGGTATACCATCCATGAAGAGGCAAGGTCTGGGGTGACAATTAAGCCATTGTCTCCTAAGTAGTTCTTACAGTGTTGCAGCTGGGCCGAGCCTTAGAGGTTGTCTAATTTCTTTTAGCCTATGTTACTTATTCTTTACTATTTCCCTGATTTCTTTATTATACAAGTAGCACATATTCATTGTAGAAACTAGATAAATAAGTAATTCAAAAAGGTGACATAATCAATGTGACATTGGAATTGTTTTAAATGTTTTCCCGTGTATATGTAGTGTGATAGTATTGTGAATTAGTTTCCTATCATTGTTGTAACAAATGACCACAAACTTAATGGCTTAAACCAAAACACACTTATTATTTTCAGTTCTGTAAGTTAGAAATCCAACACAGGTCTCACGTGATGAGAGTTAGCAAGTCTGTAGGGCTGGATTTTTCTAGAAGGTCTTGGGAAGAATTTGTTTCCTTTCCTTTTCTGGCTTCTTAAAGGCCATCCACACTCTTTGACTCATGGCCCCTTCCCCATCTATACAGCCAGCAATGTTGAATGTCTGTGACCATTCATCTGTAATCACATCTGCCCCCCGTCACAGAGGGGAAAAGTTCTCCTCTCTGCTTCTAAGGGCGCATGTGATTAGAGTGGATGCTCATAGATAACACAGGAGCGCATCTCAAGGTCCCTAACTTAATAACATCTGCAGAATCCCTCTTGCCATGTAAAGTAACACACATTCCCAGGTTCCTAGAATTGGGACACAGACATGGCTTTTTTGGGGGGAGGGGGCATTATCCTGCCTATCTCATACAGAGATTAAACAGCTAAAGTTCATGGAGATTAAGTGAAGAACCTAAGATCACAAAGCTGGTAATCATGACTTGATTCGTTAAACTCATTGGGATTGCAAGAATCTGATGCAATCAGATTTTCAACTAATGGAGATTTATGATCAAGGGACATAAGGAGGAACTGGAAGAATTTGAATAAACAGCGGATCGAACCCCCCAGAACTGGCCCTGCATTCTCAGTCTACAGACAGTTGATGTCTCCACCGCAGGAGCCATGGCAACAGATGAGGCCACGGCCTGTTTCTGCTGGCTCTCTTGATACCTTTCAAACCTCTTCTAGCTCCCTGCAATGTCCTTCTCTCTACTGGCTCATGGCTTCTGCCCACTGCCTCCTCTCCACGAGTCTTTTGGTTTCTAGATGTTTCCATCACTCTTATTTCTTTCTTTATGTCCCCTTCAAGCTCCCTAAGGCAAAGGACCTGAGGGAGTCTGTCGGTCACTATAGGGCACTGGACACCCCTGTCCTGTAGAGGGCTCGCCCTAGATTATCCCTCTGGGTGTCTCCCAAAACAACCACCATTTCCTGGTTCCATCAGCAGGATCATGGGATCAAATGTGATCGTTTGTACGTAAGGGATCACACAGGATCACTTCCCTCACCGTCAAGCCATGAGCAAGTGGGCACAAAGAGACTCTTCTCTAAATCCTGGGCCAGAATGTCTTTCCAAAGCACCCGTGCATACAATGCCATCGAACCATCCCCGGGGGCCACAGCCAGAATATTCCAGCTGAATGAAAGAGCGGAAGCAGGGGCTGAGTGAGGGGGAGAGAACCAATACTAAGTATGCACATTTTGAAAATGATTTAGGTAATTGCACTCAGTCCTTTAGGGGTAATTGCTGGTCTTGAATGAAAGAGGCCACACAGGCTCCTGAAGGTTCTAAAATTATACCATTTTTATCAGTAACCGGGACCTCAAGTTGCTCCACAAACCACACAGGACCTTGTGAAACAGGCTTTGGAAAGAGGACTCCGACGTCTCTGAATCGTAGACCCATGTGTTTCTCCATCTTTATTTGCTCGGCAGAGAAAAACGTGGTCTCATGAACTTGGAAAGAATGAGTCCAAACGCGTTTCAGGAGGAGCCAAGCCCTCCCGGGCACGCTGAACCTCACCGCCCGCCCCCCCTTCCTAACGGAAAAATGTTGCTGTGAGAGTTTCATCTGATCCGTCCCACAAAAATGTGCGCTGTGGTCACAGCTCGGCGGTGCCAACACACATCTCCAGCACAGCCGCCTCCCGACAGAAAACACAATCCGGGCTGCTTTTAGTCTGGACGTCAGTAACTGGGGACAAAAGTCAATGTCAAATTTCAATTAATTACATGGGAGGAAACGGGAGCTTCGCATGAAGGCTTTCGCCCTGGGGGCAGAGTGCTGGGATACTGCCATGTCACATACAGCCAGGACTTTTGGGGGGTAAGATGCTATTTTTTTCTCCTCCTGTTGTGCTTTTAGAGGGAATGCCAATGGCACACTGTCTCTTCAACTTTCCATACCCTACGATAATTCACCGGATTCATTCATTTTTACTTGGAAATGCACAACATTCTTCAGGCAACCAAGACATATTTTTGGAGCAATTACCACTGTGATAGGAGCTGGGAATAAACTAGTGACCAAAAATACCCATAGTATACTGTGTATATTGGACAGTTTAGCTACAGAAAATGTAAAAATACATCTAATGGCTTGAAAAACAGATTTTTGTTGCCTCACCAAGGAGCCTGAGGGCGGGGTAGTCCCAGGGTAGGTTTCAGGAGGTCAATAAATGTCTTCGTGCCAGCTTTGTTCTCAGGCGTTTGGAAAGGGTGGACATGACACAGGGACAAGACCTTTTAGGGCAGACCTGGGCAGACTTTTTCAGGGCAGGGGCTACTTCCAGTTTCCTCCGAGTCCCATTGTCCCCTAGCTATTTATCTTCACTTGCTCGCGTACAGCCGCCTCGATGGTGAAGACCTGGTTTGTCCTCGGGCAGCTGTACCCGTGGGTACAAAACATGTGTTCCTTTTACGTTTAGCTGTCTAGCTGGTAGGCCCTGGTGTCATGTGGTGTCTGCTATGACCCTTTTTCTTCATCAAACGGTCACCCCCAAATTGCCTGGCGGTCCACTGGTGGACCGTGATTGACGTCTTGCCCAGCCCCGTCTCAGGTACTCAGGAATGCCTTGTGATGACACATTTACATGGAGACCTGAAAGCCGTGAGTGACCAAAACATGACACGTGACAGTGAGAACGACGAGCACACGTGCCCTGGGATGGGACTGTGCTCGTCATCTTAGGGAATGCTGGCTAGAAGGAAGTGACGGGGGGAAGAGGAAGACAACAGATTCGGGGGCCAGCGGAGCAGGTGGGGGAGGGCCTCCTGGGCAGCATGAGGGCTTTGCCCTCTACTTTGAGGCAAATGGGGAGCGGTAGAGGGTTCTAGGTAATGAAGCGACGTGATGTGATGTACGGGCTTGGAGGATCACCCCGGTGGCTGTGGTGAGAGGCTCTAGGGGAGGCAGGATTTCGATGAGGAGACGATGGCGATACACAAGGCCAGGCCTGGCGTGGGCCGGGGTCAGGCTGGTAGCGATGCCCTGGTGGGGCATGGATGACTTTGGGTTCTACGCTGAGGTGAGATCAGCAGGGTGGTCTGTTGGATGGGGGGAGTGAAGGAAAGAAATCCAGGTGCAACCCAAGGGCTTTGGCTCCAGCAGGCGGAAGTAGGCGTTGTCATTTCCAGAAACGATGGGGACCGATCGCATCCGTGTGCCGGGGGCCTGGTGCTCAGGGCAAAGCGGTAGGAGACGAAGGGGCCACGGCGTTGGCGGGCCCGGCACGCTGCCGTGAGCGTTTGCTTTCCGTGTTCAGTGTCGTCGTGAACTCACCCGATTTTGGAAAGGTAACGCCTGCTCCTGTGTGAAGTCCGGGCTGGAGGGGGCCGGTGGGCTTGGGCGCAGCGGGGACAGGCTCAGAGGTGGGCTTTACAGAGATGAACGTGTCATCGCCGAAGGGAAAGAGCTCCGAAGGGAAAGCACAGCCCTCCGGGAACGTGTGCGGTGGGCAGCCGGCCCGGGGACGCCAGACCCCGCTGCCCGGGGAGCCTACGGGAAGGGAGACGAGAGCTGCAAACGACACCCACGCTCTTCAGTCAGGCTCAGGGGCCAGTCTTCCTCACGAACCCCCTCCCTTAACCCGCCCCCACAGACCTGCAATTCTGCTTTCAGAAAACCAGTTTCCGGGTTTTAACCCAGACTGAACTGCAGGCGAGCTGCACGGGCATCTGGTTGTGGGCACGGACATCGGGTGATTGGAAATTCGGGAGCTCCGGGTCACCGAGTGCGCCTCTGCCTCCTGTACCAACAGGAATGAGGACCCTTACCATTTGGGAAGCATTCCCAGCTTTCTTTCCCTCACCTCTTGTGCCTTCCTTTAACCCTGCTGATGAACTGAACACCCAAGAGGTGAGATCTCAGGGATTCCTGGATGAATTGACCTTAAAAATATCCACTCGTAAGGGGACAAAGGCTGTGAGGGAGGAGTCTATGCTCCTTGCTGGGGTTTGGGTGCAGTGCTGCTGGGGGAGTTAAGACACAGGCAGAGCTTGGGGGGAATGCTTTCAACTGGAATCCTCATTTGTATTTTTTTTAAATTTATTTTTATTGTTAGACGTACTGGGGGACATCTGTGAGCAAGGATGACATGGGTTTCAGGCATACAATTCTACAGTGCGTTGTCAACTCGTTGCATAATAAGTTCACCACCTAACTCATTTGTATTTTAATGTAAATGAGTTTCAGATCCTTCTTGAGAGAAAGTTAGGCTGAGAGACTATGGACACTTCTGGGCCCAGAATCAGGGCAGAAGCCTGGGGGGAGCTGAGTGGGGGAGGGAAAGGGGGAAGGAGAGGGCACCAGAGCACTGAACTTCACTTCCTTCCCCCGTTGTGCTGGTTCCAGCAAACCACCACCCCATCCCCCCTTACGGAGTAGAAGGCTCTCATGATGCTGAGTGCAGGAGGCAGTAATCCGGTTGGATAACCACATTATCTGTGCTTGATTCGATTGCCACGTGAGCTGTGCATCTGCATGGGTACCTCAAAATACGCTTCTAAAAAATAATTATTTTATTTTTCTATTACAGCTGACATACAATATTATACTCGCTTCAGGTGTACAATGGAACAATTAGACATTTATATAACTTACGAAGTGTTCACCCCGATACATCTAATACCCACCATACATAGCGAAAGTCAGAGAAGGACAAATGGCATAGCATTTCAATTATATGTGGAATCCAAAGAACAAAGTAAACAAACAAAAAGAGAAACAAAATCATGGCTACAGAGAACATGCTGATGGTCACCAGCTGGGAGGGGGTTGGAGGTGGATGGAAAAGAAGAGATTAAGAGGGACAAACTGGTAGTTATGAAGTGGTTCTGAGATATGGAAGATCTGTGTCTGGACCCCTTTTCCGTGGTGTAGCCGCTGGGATGCACCTCCAGACCGACCAAGGTTTTGCAGGCACAAGCCGTGCCTGGAGAAGTGCGCATGTCACGTTTGTTTTCATAGAAGTAGAGAGATGACCAAGGCAGGGGGAAGGAAGGTCGTCACTCACTGAGTGCCCACTGCATGTCGGGCTCTTGCTTGGGCACTTGTCATGAAGGTGAGCTCAGGGGCTCATTTTCTGCTGGCGTCCTTGGACTCCCCAGTATTACCGATCAACCCAAATGGGGAGCACAGCTCCTGCGAAGTCAAGTGGGTGCCTAGTGGTAATAACTAATATTTATCAAGCATGTAACACGTGCCAGGTGCTTGACGGGGACCCCCTCAGTCGTGCCCTCAGATCAAATAATCTCAGACCTGCTAATGATGTGATTCAAACCCAGGCCACTGGATTCTAGGAATCGTGTGTTTGGCCATTACGTTAAGCTTGTCCAACCTGCAGGTCACATGCGGCCCGGGATGGCTTTGCACAAATTCGTGAATTTCCTTAAAACACGATGAGATTTTTTTGCAATTTTTAAAAACTCGCAGCTGCCATTAGTGTGAGTGTATTTTAGGGGTGGCCCAAGATAATGCTTCTTCCACTGTGACCCAGGGAAGCCACGAGGTTGAACAGCGCTGCTCTGTGAAACCACCTTTTATTTAGACGGAAAAAGCACGAAATTACACGCCTGCTCCCTTTGTCATTCCCGCTAGTTCATACTCGAGGTGTTCAGGCTCCTTAATTTCGGGCTCCTTTTTCTCTCTAAAGTCTCACTGTCCATGCCCATAGGCCTCCTGTACTGTGTACCTCACTACCACTAGCACCTCTTTTCTGAAAACATTACCCAAAGTCATTCACTCATTCACGCTCGCACTACGTCTTCCAGGCATCAAGGCATTTGGAGACTTTTCATCTCTAACTATAAAGAGGTTTTTTTTCCTTCAGAGAATTCTTGGCTATCATCTCAGAGATAAGGATCCATTTGCCTCGTGAGGGTGGTTTTTGGATGCCTGGGGCTGGACTGAGTGTGGGAACCTCCTCCCCCACATTTCCTGCTTACCTGGGAAGGTGAGCTCAAGGCCCAGCTGCCAGGAGCGGGTTCGCCGGGTGCCGTGTGGGATAGAAACGGCGTCCCGGCCTTCTTAGCTTCTTGGGGCTGTAATTCTGAAAACGGAAGCCCATTCTGCCTGAGCATTCATTCATGCATTCATGCATTCATCAGGTGTGCCTAGTCACTTCACTGGGGATGCTCTGACAACCGAGACAGACTGCTGCCACAGAGCTCCCCCACCACTCTGAGTGGGAGGCAGACACACGCAGGCGACACCCGTGGAACGTGAGCCGATCTCAGCTCTGATTGGTCCTATTCCCTCCTCTTCCTTTCTTACTCCATCGACATAATTTTTCTCCCATCCCTTTGCCCCAAGGCTCCCAGCCCCAGATCCAGAACCTTCCTTCCTCTCTTGTGCCAATATATCAGCTTGGACCTGCCCATCTCACATCTGCCTTGTGGGTGATCGTTAGGTGTGGCCCAGCTGCCCACCAGCCAGGAAACCCACGGCTGGTGGCCCACTTTTCTCTACCACAAGCTTTTCGGTCATTCCAAACTCACAGAATTAGGAACAATGACAAAACAGGTCGTAGTTGATGGTGAAGGTCAGAGGATCCGTTTAATTCATTTATTCACTCAGCAAACATCACAGAGCTAGTGCTGTCCAGGAATTAACATAGAAGAAATCATAGAGTTTCCACGTAGTAACAAGACGATACATTCCCAAAGTAAGAAACCCCCTCTCTCTTGTTTGTCTCTGTCCCCAATATTTAACTCCTTAGTGCAAAGTGGGTACTCAATAAATATTCATGAAATAAAAGAATGAATTTATATTTTTGTAGAAAAGATAGGACTACAATAAAGTGAGATGTCTCTTCATTTGATAAATATCGATTGGCCATCTCCTAAGTGCTGTGTACTGTGTCAAACAAGACAAACACAGCCCTTGCCCTTATGAACCTTATTGTTAAACATTTGCACAAGTAAGTGTTAGAGTGGTAGTAAGTGCTATGAAGAAGTGCAGGGTCCAGAGGGCATAGAGCAGGACACGTCGGCCTGGCTCACGTGAAAGCCCTATGGTCCGCTGCAAAGCTCAAATTCCTTTTTGAAAACTGAAAAGTTGATAAGGTTGAAATACTTTGAGTGAGGGAGAGAGAGAGCGAAAAGAGAAGAGGTTAAGAAAGCAAGCAGAGGTTGTGTTTCTAGGGCTTAGGAGTCAAGTTGGGGATTCAGGGCTAAGGTTTTAGGCAGGAGCAAGGTGTGATGAGTTTTCATTTTTAGACGATCTCTCTGCTCTGAGGATAAAGAATGAGAGGAAGTCTGGAGTGGAGAGTAGGAGCCCAGTCAACGTTATTGCAGTAATCGAGGTTGAACTAAGAGGGTGATATTGGAACCAGAAGAAAGTGGGTGAATCCAGAACATTTCTTGGCTACAGACTCTAATAGGCCGTGATGGCTGGGTGGTGGGTGGGGTGACGGTGACAGTAAGACAGAGGGATTGTCAAGCATGACTCTTCTGTTAAAGAAAACCCATAAATGTCAGTACCATTTTCTGAAGTTGAAAATACTAGAGGAGAATCATGTTTTGGGAGGACCATTACTGGTTAAGTTTTGGATACTATCGCCTTGAGGTACCTGTGGGAGATGCAAATCGAAATGCTGACTAGTTCAACTGGTAGACATTGGGTAACCACCTGGCCCAGCATCATTCCTGTAGCTGTTGTGAGGTGTGCATGTGACCCCATCTAAATCAATCATACTATCTTCACCCTCAGGCCATAGCGATTGATTTGTTCAAAAGCCATGTGAGGCTCCCCAAATAATTTCTATTCCTTCCCTTAACCTGAGTGAGCAGAAGAAAGATTTTTACACTTTGCTTTCAAAACTGTGAAGCTTCAAGTTCAGAGCTGTTGATGAGTATGTCCTCTCTCTGAGGATAATGTTGGCTTCAAAACAATGAAGAGAGTATGCAGAGAGAGGAGTTAGCGAGAAGGAATCCTGAGAATACTGGAGTCCTCTCGACCCAGCTCTAGTTTGGTTACATGAGTTAAGAGTCAGTAATATTAACCAATCTCTCTCTCTCTCTCTCTCTGTGCGTGTGTGTGTGTGTGTGTGTGTGTGCGCGCACAAGTGTGTGTTTCTCTCTGTTTCTGTCTCTTTTCCTGTTTTAGTTTTTCTTAACTAGATTTTGGTGAGATTTTATCACTTATAATCATGACAGTGCTAGCAATATAAACAGTTGGATGGACAACCTAGAACTCAGAAAGAGAGATCTTACCTATAGACATATGTTGAGAGCTGTTAATAGAGATATAGAACATGAAGACAGGGAGTGGGCAAAGTCAGCAAGAGGAAAGGAAAGAGAGAGAACAGTAGTATGATCTAAGCTGTGAAAAACTAACATTCAAGACCCAAGAGAGGATGAACTCCCAAGGCCTCAAGTCATTGCAGGACAACCCGTAGAGGGTGGTGTCACAGAGGCCAACGGTGTTTTGAAGACGTGGTGTTTCAAGTGTGCGGCGTGTTCAAGAGAGGGTAAGTATGATAGGAACTGAGAAGTGTCCGTGGGCTTGAATAGCATAGGTGTCATTGGTGCCTTTTCTGAGACTAATTTCAGGGGTGTAGAGAGGGCAGAAGCCAGTTGGGGTGGACTGAGGTGTCCATAGGGTTGTGGAAACAATTCTTTGAGAATCCCAGCTGTGAATCGGGAGGAAATGGTAGGATGGCACCGGAGAGGGAGCTCAGGAAGGGATATTGTTTACTTGTAAGTTGAGGTGGAATAAAGCTCCGTTGTCTTTAAAGCTCTCTTAGAGCACAGTGGAGAAAGCGGCTGCCCGGCGGGTGGAGGAAGATTTCTCCAGGGAGACGATTTCGAGCTGGGTCTTAAATAGCGAGTAGAATTGCTTCCAAAGCCAGAAGGCGTTGCACGCAAAAGGCCGGCTGTCAGCAAAGGCGCAGTGGTGTGTTTGGAGAACGGTCAGTAGCAGGGCCTGGAAACTTCACCCCTGGACCCTGTTAGGGAGAAACGAAAACCCACCCAAGACCTTTCTCCACCTTTTATCTTTGTTTTCATTTTCATTTTCAAAATGACCTTTAAGGTCTGTTACGATATTCAAATTCATAGCTCATGGCAATCTGTCTTGAACATTTTGCTAGAATGATAAAAATATTCCCAAAATAAATATTCCACCACTGCGGTTCCCTGAAATTATGCTTTATGTTGTGCGGTGAGTGGCTTCCAGGCGGTTGGAGGCGCAACTCAAACTGGGCCACTTAACAAAAAGAAATAATCATAAAATATCTTGGAAGTCTACTGTGTTTTACCTTCAAGGCTCATGTGCATCCGGTTCCTTAGTGCATTTGACGTGGTTTTATTATTCAGGTGTTTTATTATTCGTTACTGATGCCCCAGGAAGATGGGCCAGCTTCGCCCTTGAGATTTAATATTTTCAGGTAGTTACCTGCCTGAACTCTGAGCAAGGCTGGCAGTCCCTGGCTGGCTTCTATTTCCCAGTCTTTCTTTGTTTGCCCACTCACTGCCAGTCCCCTGCATGAGTGAAATAGGGTAGAACCTGGGGAAAGAGAGCCTCAGGGGCAGTTTCACTGAGTTAATGGATCTTTATAAATATTCTGGTCCCAAGGGAACCAAGAAAGTGCATTATGAACCTTCGCATCTCAGCTGCTCACATAGTGAGTTACTCACGCCCACTGGGCCTGATGAGTCTTCTTTACAAAAGAATCTGAGATATAAAAGCCACATAAGATTGCCTGAAAGGAAAAAACAACACAAATGAATTGGATTCTTGGCCAAACACTAAAAAAATGTCCCAGGATGGGATGCAGCAAGTTATTTTTAGACAACTTAGCCCTAAAATATGTTGGTGCTTCTGTGAATGAGTTCATAGCACATGCTCCAAACTCCTTTGGCCTGATCCTTTACCAAAAATACTCTCCATTTTTCCTTTTTATTACATAATAAAATAAAATGAGTCGTCTCCCAGTGCCGTCTCTTGAAAGCTTTTCTCAGCTGAAAGCTTTTTTTTTCCTGCTTCCATTTTATATTTGCCTTCATTCTTTTCATACGCCCTACTTGAAGATGTGAAAAGATATATAAGTTCTTTCCACTGTTCATTAAGTATTCACTCAGTTGTCCCCATTTCTAACCCATGAGCTCACCCTGATGCTTCATTAGATTTCCAGTACTACAATCCTCTGCTATTTTTTCTGATGAAAAGGTAGGAGACAAACACTTTACATGGCATTGCAAGGGAAGCATTAAGCCACCGGCGGGCACTGAGATTTGACTGTGTGATAGGAGATCAGCCAACGATTAGAAGACCTCACCTTGTCTGTCTTAAAATGGGATTAGTCCAGATGGTGCCGATGGGAATTAAGGGACGGCATGGTCCCAGAGCAAACACAATACTTGTCTTTTGGATGCTCTTAATCTCAGAGGCAAATGAGGGAAACAGGTCTTTCGGGGGCCTAGCCACACATTCCCCGGTGATTATACTACCAAATACTGGTGATTCAAAGTGACTGTTTATCTAGTACTAGAAATGTCTTCTAAGTCATTAAAGGATTTAAAGGTCTGCTTGAAGGTCCCATGTTGTTGAAATTAATGAGTTTTAAAGTCATTTCTCCATATCAGAGGCTGTATCTACAGAGGTTTTCAATCATCTTGGCCAAACGTGTCATCAGAAGGAAAGACAAATTTACTTCTAGAAAGCATGACCTAGGTAATAGGTATCTTCCCTTAGCGTGGCCTGTTTACTTTGCTTATATAACAGAACCTCTACTATACATACCCTGGACAAATTTCAGGAACTTTATACAAACAAAAAAGACATACTTATAGTGCTTATTTCTTTGTGTTTCCAGAACTGTAGATTTTGGCATCAGAGTTAAAGTGGATCTTTAGTGTATGTATTGCTTTTAGGGCCTAGGAAAATCTGGAGCCCCTCCCAAATCTTGCCCCTTAAATTATTCCCTATAAAATTGTGTTATGAAAGCAATGATCTTTTGTTTTTCTTTCTTTTTTTTTTTTTTTTGGCCTTTAGGTTGAAGCTTGAAGTCTGATAAAATGCACATAGTCTGATTGAAACATTCTTTATATTGTTATCATTGATTTAGACTGACTTTAATGTGAAGGAAGATTCTGAAAGATATCGTTACCATTTAGACTTTAATGTGAATGAAGGCTCTGACAGATGTTGACACAGAGTGGAGAAGGGAGCTCAGGGTCGTGACGGATAGTCATGAGGAAAGACTTTCGGAAGCAGGAAATAATAAACGCTGACTTGGCTTCATTCAGGGGCGTCCAACCTTTTGGCTCCCCTGGGCCACACTGAAGAATAAGAATTGCCTTGGGCCACACATAAAATATAATCGCATTAATGATAACGGATGAACTAAAAATAAAAACTCCGTGTATAATTTCCGTAACGTTTTAAGAAAGTTTACGGATTTGTGTTGGGCCGCGTTCAAAGCCGTCCTGGGCCGCGTGCGGACACGTGTACGCGGATGGCCATGGCTCACACACGAAGCTAGAGCCTTTGTGTCAGAGAGTGGGTGTTCCCAGACTTCCAACACTGTTTTGTAACGTGGAGCATGCGGTGCCATGGAAACCAAGACCAGCTCCCCTCTGGTGGGCATGCCCCAATCTGTGTCAACATGGGCAAATCAAAATGACTTTCGTCCGGAGGTCTCGGGCGTTTGTATCTGTCACAAGTTCTTCACGTCCGACTTTCCTGTTGCCGATTACAGCATCGAGGTTCGAAGCCGAATGATGCAAGAACTTCCTGTGAAGTCACAGAGTTTGCATATCAAGTCTTCTTTTGTGGCGATGTCTTCATCTGGTTTTGCTATTGGGGTAATCCTGGCCTCATACAATCAGTTGGGAAAAGTTCACGAAGGGTCGGTAATCATCTTTAAACATTTTCTAGAATTCACCAAGTAAAACCACTTGGACCTGAGCTTTCCCTCGTGGAAAGTTTTTTGATTACAACATGTGTAGAGGAAAAGAAAGATCAGTGGTTGTTTCATGAGCACTTGATAGTGACTGCTAAGGGGCACAGGGTGCTTTTCAGAGTGATGAAAATGTTCTAAAATTAGGTTGTAGTGATGGTTGCACAACTGTGTGAATATACTAAGAACCTTGGGTTTTCACTTTAAATGAGTGAATTGACATGTGAATTACATTTTAGTAAAGCTGTTTACAAAGCAAGTATTAATTGTTTTCATCATTTCAACTGCTTCTCTTTAACATATATTATTAATTTCTGCTTTCTTTCCTTCTTTTTAATTTTTTAGGGTTTGCTCTTTTTTTTCTAGCTTATTATAATAAGTTGCAAATTTAATTCATTCATTTTCAAATTTTAGTTTAAAGTTATATGTTTACCTCTATAAACATTTTAGCTACCTCTAACCATTTTTAAAAACAGTACTTCTTTCTATTGTAAATACGTTGTAATTGTCATAATTTTTAAGTCCCTAAAAACCATAGCTTCAAAATACATAAAACATATTAATATAAATATTCTACAATGTCTATTGTGCTTTTCCTGTCTCCCATGAGTCATTTAAGAGCATGTGTAAAAAATTTTCTAAATGTGTGTTTGTGTTTACTATCTCCTGGTAGATTTTTGATTTCATGACTATGTAGTGCCCATATTTCTTTTTCTTAATGTGTTGTGCTTAAAGTTCTATTTTGTCTTCTACTAATACTGTTACATGGAATTTCTTTGGTTATTAATTGCATTGTGCCACTTTCCCATGACTTTTAATCTTTCTGCTTGATTGTGTTTTAGATTTTGTTTAATGTTTTCTATAAACAGAAGACAGCTGGCTTAAAAACTCCCAATCTGTTCATCTCTGTCATTTATCTCATTACTTTAATCCATTTTCATTGTTAATGATCATCGATATATTTGCACTTATTTCTACCACCTTATTTTCTTTTTCACCATCTAGTTTTTTAAGATTTTTATTACAAATAGAGCTAACATACAATTTTATATTAGTTTCAGGTATACACCATAATTATTCAACATTTATGTACCTAAAGAAATGATTACTATAAGTCCAGCAACCGTCTGACACTGAACTATGCTGTCACAATATTATTGACTGTATTCCTGATGTTGTACATTACATCCCATAATTTATTTGTTTGATACCTGGAAATTTGAACCTCTTATTCCCCTTCACCTTCTTTACCTTTAAATTTTTTCAATTACAATTGATATTAAATGTTATTTTATATTCATTTCAGGTGTACAGCATAGTGATTAGACATTTATATAATTTATGAAGTGATCCCCCTAACTGGTCTAGTAGCCACCTGTCACTATATAATTGATAATTATTGCGTGTCATTGACTATATTCCCTATGGGTTACTTTAAATCCCTGTGACTATTTTGTAACTACCAATCTGTACTTCTTCATCCCTTCACTTTCTTCACCCTGCCCCAACACCCTCCCATCTATCACCGATAAATCTAGAACCAATCTGACACCATGCACAGT
>PVJL010011032.1:0-45362 GCA_004026885.1 Lyroderma lyra
CCCGCTCCTCTCCCACCCCCTCCCCTTTCTCCCCTCCCTAACCCACTCGTCCCCAAATAAACATTAAACTATTGATTGTGTCCATGGGTTATTTGTTTGTTCATTTCTTTTTTTCTTTGCTTTCAGTTTTATATTCCGCATATGAGTGAAATCATGCAGTTCTTTGTTTTTTCTGTCTGGCTTATTTCACTTAGCATGAGGGATAGGTGCTAAACTCTGACTGTAGCTGTTTTTGTTGACATGCATGACTCCAACATACACTAATAAGCTTGTGATATTCTTAAGGATAGAGAACTAGACCTTATATTTTGTTAGGTCCAGCCTTGGCCAATGCAGTGTGCTGGGGATGCAGTAGATGACTAATAAATCAGAGAAATAAACATCTTTTGCAGTATTATGAGAAAACTGATCATTGTTCCTCACAGATCTAACACGTACAAGTATTTTTCTCATCCCTAAGTTGCCTGTTTACTTGGGAAACAGAAGCCAATGAGTTAATCGCACATTTTTTAAGACCAGCAAGAGAGATTTCACCAAATGTGTACTATACTGCTGAATTTGAAATGAGGGTAAGGAGAGGGGAGAACTAAAGGTACATCTTTATCTTATTCCAACATTTTCCTCACAGTACTAGTCAATTGAACAAGGAAAGACACCAGTAATAAGTGATACTTTAAGTTTATTTTGTTTAGCTAAGCAATCAAAAGGCATAAAGCAGTCTGCATATTTCCCAAATTGTGTCAGGACAGACTGAATTTTGAAGAACTTGAATCAATAAGCTGAAAGAAAAGTTTAGGCTCAAATTGCAGAAGAACTTGTGCAGGTTAAACTGTGGGTTCTTGGATTTCCGTCTGTCTCATGGTCTAGCTTGATTACTGCCATCCTCAACAGCTTGCCCTGAAGCTAATGAGTGAGAGAGACAATGAGCCGATTAATGAAGACATTGTTTGAACAGTTTAATAGAGGAGTATGAAACACATATTGTTCAACTCTTATGAGTGTATTACATTTATGGAGAACTACAATTAAGTTATACATTTTTGCACTTCATTGATTGTGGACATGAAGCCAAGTTCTTTCACGTTTTGGCTAGCTATAGCTGCACCTGTATTTAGCAGTTCAAAAAAAAATCTACCAGCACGATTACTGAGCATATGATGAATTGTGGATTTATGGGAATATCAAATATTGTGGGTGTGCAGGAATACCAAATATCGGAGCATGTTATTCTACACAACATTTATTTTAATTTTGTGTCATTTTAATGATAAACTAAACTAAGGTAAGTATTGTATTCAGGCTCTGGAGTCAGACTTTATGGATTTAAATTATTGAGCAGCATGGATCTGAAAATGCTATTGAATTTCTCTGATCCCCTGTTTCCCCTCTATAAAATGGTGGTAATAATAGCATCTTTCTAAAAGGCTTAAGGTGGGAATTAATAAGATAATTGAGATATAGAAATAGTATATAAATATTAGCTATTAATATTTTTATTATCATTTGGTTGGCGACTTTATAGCAAAGTACTGCCACATGATTGCATAGTATCCATATTTGAGGTCACATTGATCCCAAAAAGTACATTTATTGTCATAGGTTAGTGAGAAAAGAAGAGAGGTTTGAATTAATACATAAACAATGTATGTGTGCCAAATAAAGTTGAAATGACATGGTGTTTTATTGCACAAGTGGCGGTTTCAAAGTGGTTCAAACAGAGAAAATGGATAGGAAGATGGAATGGCCACACAGCAAACCTCAGTACAGACATGCTGAATTGTAAAGAGCCTGCATTATACCAGTCAATACCATATTCACATTCTAAACAGCAGTTTAGTTTCAGCAATATAGCATCATCTGTCTCAATAAATTAATGTTAATTTGCATATATTGAGTTTATTTGCATTTAATTGTAAACTTTTATTTTCATGGTTGTATTAAAGATGTAGGTATAAAGAGTTCATGCTCTGTTTTCTACTTAAACACACTTAACTAATACTTTAAAATTTTAAGCCATCATGAAAGGTGAACACATTTCTTTTTCTTTAAGGGATGTTTACATTATTCAGTTTTGAGAAACACTAATGTTCAGTAGAATGAAGATGCAAATAAAGTTGAAGACAATGATTCTAATATACTGCAAGTGCCCACTGTGCACAGACAATTGCTGGGAACAGATAGTGATAAAATCTAAGCTATGTTTAAAAAGGGAAAACAGGAGGGGGGTGTGTTGTGTGGTGTGTGTGTGTGTGTGTGTGTGTGTGTGTGCATGTATGTGTACAGTGTGAATGTGTGTGTATGTGCGTATGAGAGAGAGAGAAGAGAGTGAGAAAGTGAGAAAGACAAAGAGAAAGAAACAGGGACAGAGACAGAAACAGAGAAATCGCTAACAAAATAAGGAGGCACTAAATATCAATTGAGCAGTATAGAAAGTATCATAAGAACTCAAGAAATAGCACAGTAGCAGATGGCTGAGATGGCCAAGTATGTATGGTTTTGTGGGTACATGAGATTTGAGCTAGGTCTTAAGCAAAGATGGTAAAAGGCATTTCAATTTTAAGAAATGGAAGTCAGGAAGTAAGAAACAGTATAAGCAAAAGAGATAGTTATGATTCAGCTGTTTACTGCCTAATTTAGAGCAAAATATTAAAATAAAACTTTCTTAACATATGCAATATATTTCATATGTGTGTGTGTGTGTGCGCACACACGCATGCATATATATATAAGCACACACACATGTATAAATTCTGACAATTAAATTCTTGAACTCATCCTAGAAAAAGTGCTGCATACCTCATTGCTGAATATCACTATATGTCACCTCTGAAGTACTCCCTTTGGGAAGCTATGCACCAACACCAGCACCTATTCCACTTGTCAAAGCAATTTTGGAACTCTTTTTCTGGAATGGCCATCACAGCTGCCTTTGTATTACCCTTGATGTCCTGAATGTCATCAAAATGTCTTCCTTTTAATACTTCCCTTATCTTTAGGTAAAGAAAAAAATTCACTGGGGACCAAATCAGGTGAGTAGGGTGTTCCAATACAGTTATTTGTGTACTGCCTAAAAACTCCCTCACAAGACAGTCCCATGTGAGCTGGTGCCATGTCGTGATGCAAGAACCATGAGATGTTGGTGAAAAGTTTGGTCATTTTCATCTTTTTCACACAGGCTTTTCAGCACTTCCAAATAGTAAACGTGGTTGACTGTCCACTTGGTACAAATTCATAATGAACAATCCCCTCTGATATCAAAAAGGTTAACAGCATCATTTTGACTCTTGATTCGAACTGATGGAAATTTTTTTCCTCATGGACAATTGGCTGACTTCCACTGTGTAATTTGATGCTGTTTCAGGGTCGTATTGGCACACCCATGCTTCATCACCAGTGATAACACGGCCCAAAACATCGTCTTGCTTCTCCAAAAGGTCTTGGCAAACTTGGACTCTCCTTTGCTTTTGTTCATTGGTGAACTCCTTCAGAACCATTTTTACACACATCTTTCTCCTGCCAAGATATTCAGTTCAGATTTTCCTGTTTCTCTCTCAATGTTTACTTGGTCTGCTATGCTTCTCACAGTCAACGATTTTGACATAGAATTCCGTGATTTTTGCAATGTTTTCGTCAGTTCTGCTTGTTACTAGCTGCCCTGACCTCTCTTCATCAGTGACACTTTCTCTCCCTGCAGAAAAATGTTTAATTCATTTGTACACTGCCATTTTCTTCATGGCATTATCCCCATAAACTTGGAATAACATATCCCTGATTTTACTTCCACTCTTGCCAAGTTTAACAAGAAATTTAATGTTTGTTTATTGCTCTAATTCAAGTTCTGACATTCTCATGACAGCACACAAAAACACGCGACAACAATAATGAACGCCACTGAGCAAGACACCACCACATATTGACACGAACACAGCTGTGAGACACAGATAAACCAAGGTTATGAAACCTAATCGAGTTGTTTGTACAGTGCTGCCAATGTAAGCGCATGGTGGCAAGTTCAGGAACTTAATTGTCAGACCTCATATGTTTTGGAATGAAATATATAAGAATTGCATTGTGTTTTGCAATAACTGCGGTGTCCTCTGTAAGACGATTGTGATTTCCAGAAGCTCCTTAACCTGAATTTTGAGGACCAGAGTCTAAGAGATAACCACCTCATTTTTAAATGAAATGGTAAACATGTGAATTTAAACTTAGCATCACAGATACCACACTGAAATGTTTTGTGACATAAATGGTGCCCTATAGAAGTCATGGAAAAAGAGCTGGCAGAGCAGATGGTAGTAGCAGAGTGACTGTCCAACCTAGGAGGAAGTCAGCTAACAGAGACAGTTGTTTGACTTAAAACAACAACCAATTTTTCGAAACCTAAAGCAACACATGCTCAAAACCAATTGGAGATTTATTTATATAGTTGTAGGAGACACTGTTGGTACCCACCCTGTGCTTTTTGAAGTGTATTCCACACAGACCATGGAAAGTTCCCCAGGATTGTATCCAGTTGTCCACTAGTTGCATTTACTGGCTTTCTTCTCTTCTTAGACTCGCTTCTCATGGTATTTCCTGGGATCGCCTTTTGATTCGAGGAATTCAAGATATTCGTGCACCTAACAAATACCTCATTGGTTCCTGGAGTCATCCAAGTAAAAGCAATAATAATAATAATTATATATATATAATTATATATATATATATATATATATATATATATAATTATATATATATATGCAGTTGTTAAAATAAGCATTATTAATTGAGTGTACACTGTAAGCCGGGCATTGTACTGAAAGTTCTACTTACAGTATCTTATTTAATCCTCACAATAATTATGGGAATTATATATTATTTATATTATTTTAAGGGTAATAAAACTAAAGCTTCAGAGGGTGAGATCAGTTGCTCAAGGTTACTAGTAAATGATAGGTCTGGGATTCAAAACCCAAATCTTTGTGTTTTTCTTTTTTTCTATAAGCTCATGCAAAAGTGGTTTAGTCATTTGGGTCTTTATTTCCATCATAATTTTAACAAGACTACCAACCCACAAGAAGCACCTTTGCAACAAGTGTAGGTGTAATAAGAGAAATGAAAAACTGTGTATGACTACTTCCATACTTGGGATAAGCCATTCTCAACAAGTCAAAAAAAAAAAAAAAAAAAAAAAAAAAAAAAAAAAAAAAAAAAAAAAAAAAAAAAAAAAAAAAAAAAAAAAAAAAAAAAAAAAAAAAAAAAAAAAAAAAAAAAAAAAAAAAAAAAAAAAAAAAAAAAAAAAAAAACCAAAAGTAAAGCTGTTATGTGATATTTTTTAAAAATCAAAATTAAGCTTGTATATATTTAATTTTTATTCCAGGCATCTCAGTTCTTTACTTGGATCATAACGATTAGCCAATAAAGAATTTATTTCCCTAAGTATGAAATTCTCAAACAAGTCATGGTCTGGGATCCACGCCCGGTCTTCCCCATCTCAGCCTTTGGGTTCACCAAGCCCCTGGAGGCTCCACCATCTGGCCACACCAGCAGACCCAGCACTGAAGTGGAGGAGTCAAGGGACACAAGCACCAGCCCCCACACCAGCCCCCCTCATCTGGAGCAGGATCTTGTAACCATCTTGGTGCCCTTGCTGCCGCATCCATAAAAAAGGGGGTATCTCTGACCTCCAATCTTGCTAAAGTTCTCTAGAGATCCCTAAAGTTTTTTCCCCATTTCCTTATTTCACAAGCAAAATAGGAACACATTTTTGTTTGATGTGATAACACAAGCATACAGAATAAAGCATGACAAGACCCTCACACACCTTCCCTGCTGCCTCCCTTCTGCAGAGGTTCCCACTGTTCAATGTGTATCATTCCAGTCCTTTACCCATATAAGTAACCTTTGTGTCCTTGTAGCACGCTGTCATGAAGCCTTCAGGATTTACCAGGATCCAGCATTTTCTATGTGTTTGGGGGAAATGGGGCCTGTGGCAAAGAGAAAGTAAGTCAGTTACTAATTGGATTTATGGCCACTACTCCCATAGCAGCCCTCTGCCCTGAGTAATCTTGATAGCAGTTCAGATAGAATCTCTCTGCAAAAGATCCAGAAGACTCTGCAGGGAGAAAGCTGGCACATGTCCTGCTCACCCAATAAAAAGTCAGATTGTTATGAAACTGTCCCTGAAGCTACTGTGATTTACATTCATGTTAATGGTTCTCTTTGTAGAGCTGTTCCTTTAATGGAGGGTGCCCTCCAGTTCCTATTGGTTGCATTTAAAGTAAATATTACACCACCCCCAGCTGTCCAGCTCTCCTTTCATGCTTTGCCCTGACATGGAAAATACAGAGACTTGATATGTCCTCCTGAGGAACTCTCCCATGTTCAAGGATGCCCAATACCACAGTATTTGGGTAGGAGAGAAGGAAGGGAGTTTCAGGTACCCATCACTAGGAAACATAGATGTAAACTGCAGAATACAATGCAGCACTCAGAAGCAATGATCTAGATCACTGTAAAGCAACATATGGAGAACTTAAAATTGTTGAGTAACAAGAAGGAAATAGAATGAAATATATAGCACAATGCTGTGTATACAATCTAACACACCCCTATATAAAATAATGATATGCATTTTTTTCAAGTATATACATATACACACATACCCAAGGAAAATCACACGGGTAGTATGGTGACTTAGAGGAGAAAAAAATGGACGTAAAAGATGAAAGAGAAAAATTAAAAGCTAAAACAGACACAGCTAGGACAATGCTAAAACTCCATGCTTTGCTCCTAAGAGGTAGTAAACAAACAACAAACAAAGGAATAAAAGCACAAAGTCACCTGTCTTTTGATTTTCTTTAAATTAAATTTCATCACCAACAAGCATTTAGAGACCACGTTCTAGCCACATGACAGAATCTGAGCTCTGCTGTGAAACCATCAACAAATCGCTGCACCTCCCTGAGCCTCAACTTCTCTAATAGTAAAAATACCAAAAAGGTTGGAAAGAGAACTCACTCTGGGTGGTGAGCACAGAATGCAACACACAGACGATGCTCTGTAGAATGGTACACCTGGAACCTATGTCATTCTTGCTAACCAGTGTCACCCCAATAAGTCTAACAATAAAAATAAATAAATAACGAAAAGGAAAGGGAAATGAGCAATAGTATTACTGAGGCCACAGTGTTGTGAGCTTTGAAAGGCAATGGGGTTTGTGAGACTGAAACAAGGTACCATCTGAGCCATGGCACATGGTGGACACTGGCAAGGGACATTTTTATCCATGGAGAATTCAAACACTGTTAGGCCCAAAAAGGTCAATCATGAAGAGTTCTTGGAACTTTATTCCTAACTTTTATCCCTCCAGGACAACAAGAGGCAAAAACCTGTGTCTGCCATATCGCATTCAATTATTATCTCTTCCTGGATGAGAAAGAGGGAGATCTGGCTACTGAATGTCACCCCACTGATTACCAGAATTAACTTGCCATAATTAGCACCAGTGATCCTCTTTGCTGAAGGCTGCAGGCTTGGTCAAAGACGACCTGCCCAATCTGAGGCAGGGCTGATCTTCAGACTGTGAAGTATACCCTCCTAAGATTTGAGGTCCAAGGTGAATGTTTAAATAGAAAGCAGCATTGTCAACCCAAAGGTGGCTGTCCCCAGGCCCCTGAGCTCTCTGTACATGTCCCCATGCCAAAGAAGCCCTTAAAGCCTTGGTCTCTAAGCTAGAGAGGAAAACAGTGTGCCTGTGCCTCTCCTCTAGAAGAATAAACAGGCCCAAATACTTCCTCCCACAAGTAAGCAATTCAAGGTTTCCATTGCAAACAAACACGTGCAATCAGGAAAACTGGACAAGGCAAGAAGGTGGCCCAGGCTCCTGGTTGCTCTGAACAGACGACAGACTACCCAGTGGGTCTAGGTCTGGCCTCCTCATCTAAAGAAAAGCAAGGAGTGCTTGCGAGTGCTTCAGGGAGGGAGCACCCTGCAGGTGTGAGGGGGAGAGTCTGTCCTTAGATCCCCCCGAGGGCTCATGGCTGCAATCTGGACAAAGGTGTCATTGGCATAAAGGAGCCCCCAAACTATCGGCAGCCTCAAGGCTGACTTTGGGGTGGTGGGTTTTAGGAATTCTCTTAAGTTCAACTTTAACCCAAATAAAATTGCTGTGAAAAAACTGAGAGGACAGTAGAGCTCAATCATGCTGTTTTATTTTCTGTCTTCCTTTTAAAACACAGCGGCCCCAGAGTTTCAGCTGACCATGAATGAGCAGTCAGGACTCAACGTGGTTTAACTTAGGCTCTGTCAGTGTGTATCCCTGCAGAGGGCCTTCCTCGACCAGCCTGACTCGTTAATCCTGGGGTTCAAGAGAAAACTTTTATTCCTCATTTTATCCATGCAGGGCACCCAGAAACTATAGGAGGAAAGCTGCCCATGACATTTTACAGTAAACCCCAGAGAGGTCAACTGCAGAAGAAGACTATTATTCCTGGCCTCCTCACTCACTCATACCTTCTTCCTGTTGTCCACTAGATCCTGAAAACTTCTAAGTCATAATGATGGTCCCCTTTATTTACCCTTTATAAAAAATAAGGTCAGGTACACTGGCCTAGATGAGGTCATTTCAGGGCATTGAAGCTGAAGCAGTTTGGAACTGTTTTCTCCATTTAACTCCTCACATCCTCGCTGTGGCTACGCTAGCTTTTCTCTTGAAAATGTTGAAAAACTACACAGGCCTTGTTTTTCATACTGTGTCATTGGGAAACGCAAGCTGAATACAGGGTGTGGAAATGAAAGAATCCAACATATGTTGAGAGCCTACTATGTGCCAGGTGCAGGAGAAAGGGCATCTTTATTGAAATAGAGAAAAAGAAGCTGGACTGTAGGAGGCCTGTGATAAAATTGAATTTGATTAGCTTTCCTGCTAATCTGCTCACCTACCTACCAGGCTACTAGGAGAATTCAGAATCAGGGGAAGGATAGGGATAAGGTCAAGGAGTGTCCACCCTTGGTCAGGAGGCACATTATTTCAGGGATACTACATAAAATTCCAATATGCTAGAATGCCAAGAGGAAAGAAACGCAAGAAGGAAACCAGTGAAGAATCCATGAGCAAAGGCCTGTGAAAGCGTGGTCATGTAAATACAAACCCTCATTAAAGCACATGAAGGAGCATCTAGGTGGGTCTGAGCAAGACTCAGGTACCTCAGGACCTTTACTCTAGCAAGTACAGAGGGAAAATACAGCATGGAATTGTAGAACAGGAGAGTTTTATACACCATAAAGTCACTAAACATTTTCTGAGCATTCACTCTGTCCTAATCACTGTACAAAGGTTATAAAAATTATCTAAGAAATAGTCCTTGCCTTAAATGAGCTCATACTCTAATGGGGAAAGCCAACATTTAAAAAAATAAAATATAAACATTGCAATAATAGAGGTGTATATGTTCAGGGTGTATTCAGAGGCAGTAAAGCCAGGGAATCTTTCAAGTGAAATCTTTGGGAGGTTTTCTAAACCCAGCTCCAATTTTCTTAGAATTTGGAAAGCGTATATCCTGCTTCTGGCATCATATTGCCTGCCACCTTAAACTTTAGTTTGTTAAGAGTTTGGAGGGGGGGATTCCCTGGTGGTGTAGTGGCAAGGCTTCAGTACTCTCAATGCTGTGGCCTGGGTTCAATTCCCAGCCAAAGAACCAACTACCCACCAAAAAAAAGAGTTTAGAGATTTTTCTACATTTTCACGTATCTCTGGAATATGAAAATAAAGAACTCTACAGATATTCAGAAAGAATAAGCATGCTAGAAAGCCAATTGATATTGGAAACAAAAGTTGAGTAACTCAGTTACTAGACATTAAAACCTCCCACAAAGTTAATTAAAATATGTGGTAGTGACTGAGCAAAGGACAGATAATTCAGTGGAATATATGGCTCATTTGGAAATATTCTCATGTATTTAGTAGCTTATAATACAGGGAAATTTTTGCAACTCAAAATCAGTGATGAAAGGCTGGGTCGTTCAAGATACCTATTTTGCAAATGGATTGCCATTTGCAAAAATAGGACACATTTCTCCCACTTAATCAATTCAATTCCAAATAAACTAATAATTTAAATGTTTGTAAAAGACATCCTCAAATTTTTAGAATAAAATACAGGTGACTGATTACATAAACTGAGTAGAGGAGGATTTCTTAAGACGAATTACAAGGAAACAAAGTTTAAAGGATAATAGTGGTAGATTTTACTCCATATAAAGATAGTATGTACAGTGTCACGGCCTTCCATTGACTAGGAAAGAAGCACAGGATGGCATCAGTGAGACACAGGCAGGCATTCAGATGTGTGTGTGTGTGTGTGTGTGTGTGTGTGCATGTGCATAAGCTTTTGTGTGTTTGGTGTTTTCATTTTCTGATGATGATTATGTATTATCGTGTAATAAAAATAAAATATAAAATTTTTTTTTACAACAAATGCCTGGGAATTCAATTTTCAATGTAACTTTCTCCTTAACAAAACCTCAAAAAAATAAACAAAATTAAAGTTATTATGTCTCCCAGTTAATGATATTTTCACATAAATTATGATGCCATTCAAAATAATCCAATGAAGTAAATAAGTTCATTTTTATCTCTATATTTGGTGAATGCAGGTATTGGGACTCTTGGGTGGTATAGTGATTTGTCCAACATCACACAGCAAGCAATAAGCAGAACTGTGAACCATTCCCAGCTATCCAGATTCTGCATGCTATGTATAAGCTATATCACATTTTCTTTACCCATTGATCTGCTGATAAACATTTAGGTTGTTTGCATATCTTAACTATTGTGAATATTGTTATAGTGAACATGAGGGTGCAGATATCTCTCTGTGATCCATATTTTAATTCCTTTGGAAATATACCCAGAAGTATAATTGCTGGATCAAATGGTAATTCTATTTTTAATTTTTTGAGGAACTTCCAAAGAGGCTGCACCGTGTTACACCAACAATGTGAAAGGGCTTGTTTTCCTTTGTGGTTTTGATTTGTGGAGCAGAAAGAAATTTTTGAAGGTGATGGATAAGTTTATGGTACTGATCGTAATGATAGTTTCATGAATGTATACTTAACTCCAAATACATCAACTTGTATGTATTAAATATCTACATCTTTGTGTATATCAATTATACCTCAATAAAGTTATTTTGAAAACAAAGAAATAATTTAACGGAATAGCTCATTTAAATTTATACGTGGAAAATTGTGGATTTCCCTCAGAAGTTGTAAAGTCTGAAGCCATAATTTTTATACTAAAATGTTTACTTCATACTGCTAATCAAAACGCAATCTCTCAGTCCACTGTATTTGCTGTCATCTTTTCTCCAAGAGCCAATGGGTGGGAATTCGTTTCACATCTATGTAACTAAAGGACCATTGGTTGGTTTTGCAAAATCAGAGCAACACAAGCTCCCATGAGCTACACAAGGACCAGGATCTTGTCAGATTTAAACCATTGTCGTATCCCAAGACTGCAGCATGGTAGGTACTCAAAAAACGTAAATAAGTAGCTGAATGAATGCAGATCTGGTTCAAAAGGAGGCAGGCCTCATGCTCTTGGAAAGCAGGAAAATGCTTGCAACTTCCACTTGGCACTGTTTTCAGAAGGAGACTCTCTTTATAGTATAGAGGCTGAAAATTAAAAACTACCTAAATGTTAAGTCACAGGAAATTAATATTATAGTCTAGACGCCCGCTATAGACAATTAAAACAACATCACAAAAGTATCACTTTGATCACTTAGGATGTATCACAATATACCACTTAGGATATTTTCAGTTTCAAGTAATATTAAACACTGACTGAAACTGACTTTAAAACAAGGCCTTTTATTATCACACATGTCAGCGAGCCCAGAGTAGGGAACATTTCAGGGTCAGTTGATCCCAAGCCTCAATAGTGTCATCAAGGACTATGACTTTTCCACCATGCTGCTCTGCCAACCTCAGTGCCAGTTTTGCTCTCAGTGGGTTCTCCCTCACTATCTCGAGAAGGCTAGAAAGCTCCAGGTATCACATCCTAATGCAGGAATGTTCAGAGGCCCAAAGGATCATCTCTTCAGGTCTCTCATCTAGGATCAGGAAGTCTTTTAATGGGCAACTTTTTGAGTCTGACTTCTTTAAAGTAGCATAATGTATTTGAGATTTATCCATGCTGTTACATGAGTCAATAATAGTTCATTATTTTTACTGTTGAGTAAGTATGCCAATTGTATGGATGTACCACAATTTGTTCATCTATTCACCCATTAAAAGATATTTGGCTTGTTTACAGTTTGGGGTGAATAGTGCTGTTATAAATCTTCATGTACTGGTTTTTGTGTGAACATAAGTTTTCATTTCTCTAGGTTAAATATCTAAGAGTAGAATTTCTGGTTCAACTGATAAATGTATGTTTAACTTTATAAGAAATTGCCAAACATTTTTTTCCAGAATGGCTGTATTAGTTTGGATTCATACCAGTACTCTATGAAAGTTCCAGTAGCTCTGAACACTCACCAACAGTTGATATTGTCAGGTTTGTTTGCGTATTTGTTTTTCAACCATTCTAGTAATTACATAGTAATATCTCGTTATGGTTTTACTTTGCATTCTTATGACTAATAATATTGAATTTCCTGCCATGTACTTAATTGTTACCCACATAATCTTGTTTGGTGAAGTATTAAAATGTTTTGCCAATTGAGTATATGTTTCCTTACTGAGGTTTTTAAAATTTTATTTATTTAATTAAATTTATTGGGGTCACATTGGTCAGCAAAATTACATAGGTTGCAGGTGTACAATTTTTTTATTAAAATATTTTTTAATGTGGATATCCTACTGCTCCCATAGAATTTGTTGAAAAAATTTTCTTTCTCCATTTTATACCCTGATAACTATGTTGAAAATGAAGTGATCATATTATTGTAGATTTATCTCTGGATTCTTCTTTCTGAAGATGTATATATACCTATTCTTATCCCACTACTATACTATCTTAATTATTGTAGGCTTATAGTAGATTTTCAAATCAGATAATGTAAAAGGTCAAACTTTGTATTTTTTCTCAAAGTTGTTTTGGCTCTTCTAGGATCTTTGAATTTCTATATAAATTTTATAATTAGCTTGATGATTTCTATTGTGATATTGATCTGAATCGTATTGACTCTACAGATTAGGGTAAAAATAGACATCTTAATAATATTGAGTTTTCAAATCCTTGAACACTAAACTCTTTTCATTTATTTAGGCCTTCTTTAACTGCTCTCAGAAATGTTTTACAATATTTAGAGTATAGATCTTAAATATGGTTTGTTAAATATTCCTAAAAACTTTATATCTCTGTGCTCTGGTATATAGTATTATTTATTTAAAATCAATATTCTAATGATCAATTAATATTATAGAGAAACATGCTCTAATTTTATTTATTGACCTTCCATCTTTCTAAATTCTATTCAATTAGTAGTTTTTTCAAAATCATTTTTATAAAAAAGTTTATGAGATTTTCTGTGTACACTATGTTTTTGTCTCTAGATAAAGACAGATTTGCTTCATCCTTCCCTTTCAATTTCTTTCTTAAATATATATTTTTTAAATTTATTGGGGTGACATTGGTTAGCAAAATTACATAGATTCCAGGTGTACAGTTTTTTTATAAATACATATTTTTAATTGTTAAACTTATTGGGGTGACATTTGTTAGCAAGATTTACATAGGTTCCAGGTGTACCCATTCTATAGTGCACCATCTATTTGTTGCATTGTAAGTTCACCATCTAGTTCCTTACTGAGTTTTGAGAGCTCTTTATGTATTCTAGATGCAAATCCTTCATCAGATGTGATTTTCAACATTTTCACTCATTTGGTAGCTTGTCTTTTTATTCCTAGCAGTGACTTGCTCAGAGCAAAATTTTTCATTTTTTCTAACCAATATTTGGCAATATATTAAGTATAAATGTTTCTCATATTTTTGTATACCTTTGGTTGGTTTCTGGAGCACTGAATGGTTTTTTTTTGTTTTCTCAATTTGTCCATGCTTATAATTGCTTTTTAGGCACCAAGTTTGCCATTCTCCTTACTCCTAGCTACAGTGAGCCAGTAACTTAGTTTTTAAAAAATACAGAAAATACCTAGTAAACCTTAAATTCTGAATTATATCTCTTAATTATATGTTCTCCTTATCATTGTTAATGCTGTATAACTATATTTTACATGATTGTAAGTAGTGTGAACATATTGTTTTGAATTCTGGAGGATTTTTTAACTTGTCATTTTATATATTCATTTTAATATATTGGCATAACTCACAGAATATCATCATGTTCACATTTCTTGAACAACAGTGTAATTTTAAAAGTCTATAAACACATGTTTCTTTCCATTTTGTATGTGGGTTTGGAAGCCAATTTTGTCTTTGCAGGGTGCTTAAAGAGCTATTCATAAGCTTTGTGAAATAAATATTCTTGTCGCTATCTCAGTGGTTTCTTATAGATTCAATGAAAGTGAACTCTTACAGGTTGTGAACAAATTCTAACATTCAGAACATATTCTTGACAAGCCTTAAGTCCCACATTTCATATAGTAGTAATTACAATATTTATAAGGCCACATTAGAATACACAACTGTGATTTATAATGATTTGGGTACTTAGTAACTTATTCTGAATATGGACTTTCATAACATACTACATTCTTCCTATAAATTCTACATGTCATCTACCTATTCATCTATATACAATTAAAGTGAATTAAAATCATTGACATTGATAATTAATATTTTATGACAATGCTAAAAATTGTTAGATATGTTCTGGGTAGTACAAAACCAAATATTATCATTACAGTATAACTGTTAACAGTGCTGCTTTTCAAGATATATTAATACTATATGGATAAAATTGCTTTAGACCAAAATGCACCTACAACCAGAATTCCATATTTGCTAAAATTTCATGAAATAATATATTTCCAAAAGTATTAGTTCTCCATTACACACCTATTATTGAGCATACTAAAGTCATTATGCCTTACTTTCTATTTTCCACTATGTCACACCATAAATCAAATTGATTTGGTGTGGTCTAGTGGTAGCACATAATAATGTACTAGAAAAGAAGTATTTTAGGAAAAGCAAAAATAAACATAAAGAGGTGACAATTTTTCTTTTAAAACCATATGCAGTGATAAATATATCAATGCTACCTATAGATTTTATAGAAATTTTTAAAAGGCTCTTTATAAAATGTATGTCTTAGTCTTTTAAATATGTTTCATTTGAACAGCTATTTAAGGTTAACCAAAATAAACTTTTACTATGTTTTAATGCATTGGTTCCCCAAATCAGCACATTGTAGTCTTCATTTAGGTTTGTTTCTCTCTCTCTCTCTTTCTCTTTCTCTCTCTCTCTTTCTCTCTCTCTCTCTCTAAACACATAGATGCTTGGTAAAAGATATGACTTGTGGACAGTTTCTATGAAACTGAAGATTGACCACAAACTTTGTAAGAGCCAACCCACAAAAGCCAATTATGTGAATAGTAAATGCAGGATTTGACCACAGAGAGAGTCTCACTGCACTACATGCTGGTGTCAGTCACATCAGGAAGACTGGGTTGAGTTCCTGACACACACTAGAGCCATACACAGGAATCTAATTAAAGTGGGTAGAGGAACAAGGAGAAGTAACTGAGTGCATTTTAACCTCAAAGAGAGGAAATCATAGGGAGATTTGAGAGCAGTCTTTGAATGTTTAAAATGTGGTTGTGGCAGGTTATGTTCTCATGGCCTTAACCACTATCCATTCTTTCCACCCTGCCCCCTTCTTCCTTGCTAAGCGAACAGATCTGGTCAGGTTAGCACAGAGACCCCTTTGATCTCATGAAGAAGAAACCCCATCCAAGCCCCAGATGTAGAATAATGATGAGTCTAATCAGCCATAGTAATTTCATTCCCTGTGGCCAGTGATTGGTCTAGAGGTGACCACGTACCTAGGTCGTCTAAGGAGAAAGCACATGAATCAAAGCTTTTGCTTACCTTCTAAGAATGAAAGAATTGACTGGCATGCCTCTCATTCCCTGTTCTTTCTTTTTTCCTACCTGATGATATAGCAGAAATTGGACTAAGAATGGCTGTGTAGAAAGATAGAAAGCACCTGTATCATTGACAACTCTGCAGCTGGACTGTCTACGTGCAGATAATTTGCTTTGTGAGAAAGACAAGTTCTTTGTTTAACCTAACCTAACAGTAGTGTAGGTATGCCACTCATTGCAGCTAAATACACTCTTAGTTAAAACTGTCATTATGGGAAGAATAACACATTTAATCCTTAGACATGCTAGAAGGCGCAAAACTAAAACCAGAGGGGGAATTACAAGAAGGGAGATTTTGGATCGATATCAGAAATAATTCTAACAAATAGAATTGCTGGAAAACAAGATTGCCTCTGGAATCAGTGACCTTCCACCACAAGTATATTCAAGTATAAAATGGCTGACCATGCAGGAAAAGTACTGAAGAAGGAATTTCTGCATGAGTTGGGAGCTTCCGAGCTCCTTTTGAACTCTAATTACTATCCTACGCCTTTATATTTGAAAAAGACACTATTGATGTTTGCTAGTTGTATATGAGAAAACTGGCTTTAAAAGGGTGACAGATTACCAATTATTTTTCTACATTGTTTAGGTTAAAAATGATAACTTCCTGGTATCAAGTATCTCAATATTTGAAAATATACAGATTTTGTTTCAAGTTTCTTTACCTTGGTATTTGTGTTGAGCCACTCAGTGTCTCATGATCTGTTACAGTAGGTGGAATTTGAATTATAGACCAACCGTTTGGTCAAATTCTCATTTTGAGAACACTGCTTTGCTCTGAAGGAGTCACCTCATCTCCAATTGCTGAATGCCAAATGAGCTCGCTTTCTATTCTGGCATCTTCTCATCAGCCCCAGATATGTTGTACATCATCATCTTGTGCTTTGACATCTGTTAAATTCTTCCTTCGATTATGCTTAAGGATGCCCCATGAATAGCTACTTTCATATATTATGACCCAGTCTCTGCATGTGCTCAACAGAACAGAGGTAACATTTTAATAGCCAAATTCTGGCTACTTTTTGGAAATCCATTATAGACTAATTTGATGTTCAGTTTGACTTACAAGATGGACATTGAGAAACTCACTCATGAATTTGTAATTTTCAGTGTGTGTCCACATTCAGATCGCACAGTGTTTATTGAGCGCTAGCTATGAAAAGATGGTTCTTTGCAGAGACTTAAAAACAAATAGAAAACACATTATAATAAAGAAGAAGAAAGAAATCACAGTAATGATGTCTCCTTTTGTTTGCAACATTTTAAATTTCACTTTAAATGTCAGGACAAACAGATGAGGAAGCTGAGGCTGAGAGACACAAAGAATTAACTACAAACAGGCTGAATGAAACAAAGCCCTTACAGAAATACATGATCATGCTCCCTTATCGTAAAACTCAGGGCCACTTGCATGTAGGAATTTTTCAGGTTCTAGAAAGATAATGTAGTTCATATGTCACTTATTAACTAATACACCAGAGTCTGCGCATCCCTCTACTGTCAAACATTAATGTATTTATGCAGCAAAAATGTATGAATGTTCATAGTAGTTAGATAAATAAAGACTATGAAGGGCTTCAGATCAGTAAGGTCAAGTTTTGCAGCCACATAAGTTCCAAAAAATCTTTCTATTTTCTGAGCTTTTTTGGATTTCAGAAGTACAGAGAGGTAACCACCGCCTGTGCCAGCAGTAGGAAACTAGTTCATTTGGATTTCAGAACTGAATCAAGGGAGATTTCACAAATGAAGTGATATCGTAGCCAGACCTTGACACATTAGTAGGATTTTTAAAACCTGTGTAAGTAATACACTCTGACAATTAAGTTAGTGAACTCATCCTAGAAAAAGTGCTACATTTCTCATTGCTGAATATCACTATGGTCACCTTTGAAGTGCTCCCCTTGGGAAGCTGTGCACCAATGCCAGTGCCTAGTCCCCTACCTCAAAGCAATTTTGGAACTCTTTTTCTGGAATGGCCATCAGAACTGTTGTAGTATCACCCTTGATGTTCTGAATGTCATCAAAATGTCTTCTGGTCAACATTTCCTTTATCTTCGAGTAAAGAAAAAGTCACTGGGGGCCAGAACAGGTGAATATGGAGGGTGTTCTGATACACTTATTTTTTACTGGTTAAAAACTCCCTCACAGACAGTGCCGTGTGAGCTGGTGCCTCGTCGTGATGGCAAGAGACGTGAGTTGTTGCCAAAAAGTTCAGGTCGCTTCTGTCTAACATTTTTCACACAGTTTTTTAGCACTTTCAAATAGTAAACTTGGTTGACTGTTTGTCCAGTTGGTACAAATTCATAATGTACAATCCCTCTGATATCAAAAAAGGTTAGCAACATTGTTTTGACTCTTGATTTGGACTGATGGAAATTTTTGGTTATGGAGAACTGGCTGAACTCCCGTGTGCACTTTGACGCTTTGTTTCAGGGTCGTATTGGTACACCCATGTTTCATCACCAGTGATAACATGGCCCAATATATTGTCTTGCCTTTCCAAAAGATGTTGACAAACTTTGACTCCCTTTTGCTTTTGTTCATCGGTGAGATCCTTCGGGACCGTTTTGGCAGACACCTTTCTCATGCCAAGATTTTCAGTTCTGATTTTTCTAACTGTTTCTCTACCTATGTTTACTTGGTCTGCTGTGCTTCTCACAGTCAGCCAATGATTTTGACAATTTGACTAGTTTTTGCCTTTGTCAGTTCTACTTGTTGCTGACCGCCCTGACCTCTCTTCATCAGTGACACTTTCTCTCCCTTCTAAAAAGCATTTAATCCATTTGTACATGCCATGTTCTTCAGGCATTATCCCCATAAACTTGGACTAACATGTCCCTGATTTCACTTCCACTCTTGTTAAGTTTGACAAGAAATGTAATGTTTGTTTGTGGCTCTAATTAAAGCTCTGACATTCTCGCAACAGTACACAAAAACATACAACAATAATTAATGCCACTCAGCAATGCACTGCCATATGGCAACACAGCTGTGAGACACAGATGTACCAAGGTTATGACACCTTACCGAGGTGTTTGTGCAGTGCTGCCAACGTAAGTGCATGGTGGCAACTTTGCAAACTTAATTGTCAGACCTCGTATACCTTCTATAAAAGGAATTCAACAAACACAGAATGGGAGAGATGGTGCAAGAAAGGCACTTCAAATCATCACACACTGGCTTCATGAAATATTTGCACAATTCCAGAAAGCTCAGCAGCCTACTGGAGTGAGCAACCATCTCGGGCTGCCCAAGACTCTCCCAGTTTTACCCCTGAAAGCCCCATGTCCCGAGAACCTTTCTAGTGCCAGATACACTGAGGCCATGGACCACCTGGCAGCCTCGTGATCCATTTTCTTAGTTGATGAGTGTCTCATTCAGCAGAATTCAGAGTTGCAGGTTACATTTGTGCTGTCATTGAGAGCCTCAGTGATGCCAGTGTTCCCCACCACAGGCCTCTTCCTGAGCCCGTCATGAGCTCACACTCCGCTCATCTGTACTGAGTGGTCCACAGCCTGGGCACGGGCTCATCTCAGCTGTGCCCCTCAGCGCCAGACTCAGAGCCCACAGACAAGCATGATGACGATTTCAAATGTAGAACGTGGAGAGAGTGCATTTTAGGTCGCTTTTTTTTTTTCCGTTCAAATAACTCATTCTTGGTAAAGAGACTCTGAGTTCGAAACACTTAGGTAGATTATTTAGGGTTTTTGTTGTTGATGGTTGTTAATGAAAAGTGTCACGGAAGGCTGGCAAATTGACACCAACAAATGGAAACTTCAGTCGAAGAACCGAATGTTTGCAAATATCCAGATGTTCCGTGTCCTGCAGTCTCAGCCTCGATGTTGATCATTTGGAATTAAGCTGAGGGTATGAGTCAATGTTCTTAGAGCATTTCACACACAAAAATGTAAAGCTGGATTTAATATAGCAAAATGATAAAAGCCAAATCCAGATAACATTTTCTCCAGAAGAAGCAAATGTGCCCGAACAACTTGGCTAACACCTATGTTTAGTCATGAGGATAATATTAATTACCATCCAGTGGTTTTGTCCCTTTTATTAATAGAACGACACGTGGTGTTTCCTGTCTCTGGTTTCCCAGAGGAACAAGGACTGTCATTACAGTCTACACGTGCCCGCCTGAAGGAGCCTCCCAGGGGCCCAGCCAACCACCTCCCCGATTTGACACAGCCTCCCAGAGAGCAGGGATAGGAATTGTCTTAATTCTAACAGTTACTAAGCTGTACATATTCTTTAAGGGACACAACCATTATTTACAAATGAGGATGTGTCTGTCTTGAGACATTTTTGTATTTTGAGAAATAATCGTAACTACAGTATTGGGCAACATAAATAAGAAAAACTGGAAGATGATACAATGTACACTAATAATGCAGGCTTTACAAAATCTGGTGCATTTGGCATCATTTCATTTTTGAGAAGAGAACTGGTGACATAGAGCCAACTGAATGAACACAGAGGAAAATAAGAAATAAAAACCTAGTATACTACAAAAGGACCAACATATTCATAATAGCTAAAATAAAAAAATTGACAAATCTAAATAATTCCATGGAACTCCTTACCAACTTCAAGAAAAGAATGCTTCCTCCCCCCTCCGCATACACACACACACACATATTGGTAAAATAGTAAATGAGTAACATTATCTTAGCCATTCATTCATTCATTCATTCATACATTCATTTAACAAATTTTTATGAGGTCTGACAATTAAGTTCTCAAACTCGCCACCATGCACTTACGTTGGCAGCACTGCACAAACACCTCAGTAAGGTGTCATAACCTTGGTATATCTGTGTCTCACAGCTGTGATCGTGTAGACATGTGGCAATGTCTTGCTGAGTGGCATTCATTATTGTTGCACATTTTTGTGTGCCGTCACAAGAACGTCAGAGCTTGAATTAGAACAATGAACAAACATTAATTTTCTTGTTAAACTTGGCAAGAGTGGAAGTGAAATCAGGAACATGCTAGTCCAAGTTTATGGGGATAATGCCATGAAGAAAACGGCAGTGTACAAATGGATTAAACATTTTTCTGAGGGGAAAGAAAGTGTCACTGAAGAAGAGAGCTCAGGATGGCCAGTAATGAGCAGAACTGACAAAAACATTGCAAATTTGTCAAATGGTGCACCAAAATCATTAGCTGACTGTGAGAAGCATAGCAGACCAAGTAAACATCAGTAGAGAAACAATTAGGAAAATCTGAACTGAAAATCTTGGCATGAGAAAGGTACATGCAAAAATGATCCCAAAGAAGCTCACTGATGAACAAAAGCAAAGGAGAGTCCAAGTTTGCCAAGACCTTTTGGAGAGGCAAGATGATGTTTAGGACCTGTTATCACTGGTGATGAAACATGGGTGTACCAATATGACCCTGAAAGAAAGCATCAAAGTGCACAATGGAAGTCAGCCAATTCTCCACGACCAAAAATGTTCCATTAATCTAAATCAAGAGTTAAAATGATGTTGTTAATTTTTATTTATATCAGAGAGATTGTTCATTATGAATTTGTACCAACTGGACAAACAGTCAACCAAATTTACTATTTGGACATGCTAAAGGTCGTGTGAAAATGTTAGACAAAAATGACCTGAACTTTTCTCCAACAGCTCATGGCTCTTGCCATTATGACAATGCACTAGCTCACACGGCACTTTCTGTGAGGGAGGTTTTACCCCATATACAAATAAATGTATCAGAATACCCTCCGTATTCACCTGTTCTGGCCCCCAATGACTCTTTCTTTACCCAAAGTTAAAGGAAATATTGAAAGGAAGACATTTTGATGATATTCAGGACATCAAGGGTCATACAACAAGAGCTCTGATGGCCATTCCAGAAAAAGTTCCAAAATTGCTCTTAAGGGTGGACTAGGTGCTGGTGTCAGTGCACAGCTTCCCAAGGGGAGTACTTCAAAGGTGACCATAGTGATATTCAGCCTGAGGTGCAAGTATGTAGCACTTTTTCTAGGATGAGTGAACTCAATTGTCAGACTTCATATTTAGAGCCTACTATGTGTCAGATACTAGGGTAGAGTGCTAAAAATACATGATAACTACCCTCAAAATGTTCACAATCTAGCAGGAGAGACAAAGAAAATCTGATCAGTGTTGTGACTTACATCAATGTCTTTCCCATTAAGAAAGAGCTTTACAGTTTACAAGATTCTTTGACATCTTTTCGTATCATTCTGCTTCATTATGTTTAAGACATGTCTCTTATAAACAGAATATGATTGGGGAATCTTCAATACAACCTGAGTTTTTCTGTCTTTTATTGACACTTGGACTTCTTTCTATTGTCTTATTTTGTGTTTTCTATTACCGCGTTTCTTGCTTCCTTTTCTCTATGTTTCTGTCTTGTATAGAATTGATTTTCTTTATTGTCTTTTGCTTCCTTATATTAACTTGGAATTACAAATTGTATTTCTGTTTTTCAGTAAGTTAACATTAAAATGTTTTTAACATGGACACATAATAAAGTCAAATTCTTCTCCCAAATGAACCAAGGGACACTCGCCCCTCCTATCAACTGGACATCACTATCTAATGTTCACATCTACTCTATTTTTAACCCTCTCCCATTAGTCAGTGTTATTGTTACTAGTTTGTGGGCGGTTTTACATCAATGCTTGTTTATTTTACTAATACGTTTACCAATTCTTTTATTTTCCATTGGTTTCGATTTCCTTCTTACTGAAATATGAGCATATTCTGAAAATTGATTCTTAGATTAATATTTTGTTTTCAAGTCCCAAACTTCATAAAACTTATGTATTTCTTAATAAAGTGGCTTTTTGGCTAATGTTTGCATAAAAAAAGATTTATGTACATCTCAAAATTTAATCAACACTTTAAGCAAAGCAATGTGCAAAAAGAATCTTAACGTTTTATTCCAGCTACGATTGGTGGAATCATGTGAAGATGTATTGAAAAGCTGTCTGAGAGTCACAAAGTGGTCATCTGTACATTGTTGGTGCTAAAGGGAAGCCTCACAGTATTGTTTCAAATAGGTGTCTGTTAATAGCCATGTTCACTATTCTGTAATCAGGAAGTAATGCTTTAAGCATTTGATGGTTGTTATATGGCAATGTTGGTTGCAAATTAGGTAAGTAGTTAGTAGTTTGGGGTTAGTATATAATTAATTAGAACTTTTCTCATTTGATGTAATGAAAAATAAGCTTGGCAGTGTTTCCATTTAGAATGTCTGGTTTTAGGGAAGGAATTACTGGAGGTAAATGAGCAGTGAACGTGCATTTTTAAGTAGCCTTTTAAGGAATTCCAAATTATTGTGTGCAATTTCTTCCTTCTAACTTCATTCCTGAGTAACTTAGCTAGATATTCATTTGAGGTTGACTGATTTGCCTTCCATAATTTAATAATATTATTCCATCATCTTTTCGTATTATTTTTGAGAATTCTGTTCTCAAACTGAGTATTATTACTTTGTAAGTCATTTATCTTTTTCTTTGGATTCTTTTAAATTTTTTTTTTTTTTTTGGTTATCCAATGTTCGAAAGTTTTCATCATAATGTTTCTAGGTGTGGATTTGTATTTATATATTCTGCTCAGG
This sequence comes from Lyroderma lyra, assembly GCA_004026885.1. NCBI lineage: Eukaryota > Metazoa > Chordata > Mammalia > Chiroptera > Megadermatidae > Lyroderma > Lyroderma lyra. The sequence continues at coordinate 23,701 of PVJL010011032.1, forward strand.
ACCCATTCAGTCACTCAACATGTATTTATTGTACATCTACTACATGCCAGGTCCAGACACTATGGATCATCAGAGAGCAGTCAAAGTTCCCATGTTTGAACACCTTACATTCTGTGGAAGTAGATAAAATCCAACAACAGTCCATACAAATATATTATGTCTGGTAGTGCTAAGTGCTACCCAGAAAAGTAAATTAGGATATGGGGGATAGTGAATTCTGGGAAAGCACTAAATTAGGTGATCAGGAATCCCTTTTTGATTAAGTTATATTTGCACAGATACTGAAAAAAATGAAGATACCAATTTTGTAAGTATCGGGGGAAAGAGCCTTATGATGGAGAATACAACACATGCAAGAACCCTGAGATCAGATCATGCCTAGTGTGGTCAAAGAATATCACAGTAGCCAATGTGGCTGGATAGGAAAAGTGAGAGGGAGAATAGTGGTGAACCAAGTCAGATGAATGGAAGGGTGGATAATGCACATCTACCCTATAGTATTGTAGGAAATTTGGGAATGCTCTGGGAAGCCAGTGCATTTCTAAACAATGGAGTGTGATGTATATCTAAAAGGCTCACTCTGTCTGCTGTGCAGAGAACAGAATTTTTTATATATATAAGGAAGCAGGATAACCAATTACCAGGCCATTACAGTGTTTCAGAGGAAAAATGGTGGTGATTAGGACCAATGAAGTCATGGAGGATGTGTGGAAAAATGGTCAAATTCTGTATATATTTCAAGGGCAGAAGTGATAGCATTAACTGAATTAGAGGTGGAGTATGAGATAAAGAGAAATCACAAGATCACACCAAATTTTTTCAACCAAGTAACTGAAAGAATGGAACATTTTCCAATATGAGAAAATTTTGAGAGGAATAGTTTTGGGAAAGGGGGAAATCAGGAATTTTCTTTTGAATATTAAGTTTGAGGTGTCTAGTAGACATTCTAGTTGAGCTGTAGTATAGGAAGTTGGATATATTTGAAGCTTAGAGAAGAGGTCCAAATTGGAGACATGCATTTAGGAGTTGTCAACATTTAGTATTTACAGCCACGTGACAGGGATGAGACTGCCTTGGAAAACAGAGAAGGAGCCTAAGCCTTTGAAGGCTCCATAGTCTAAGGTCAGGACATGCAAAAGATACTGGAAGAGGACAGCCAGAGTAGTACAAGGAGAGCCAAGTGAAGAAAGTCCTCAGAACCAAGTGAAGAAAGCATTTCAAAGAGGAATGAGCAATAAACTGTGAAATGCTGCTGATTACACATAATGAGGATTGAAAATGCACAATTGGAGTTATTAATAGCAATGTGGAAATCACAGGTGACCTGCCTGTGCAGGGATGGAGACAAAATCCAAATTAGAGGAAGTTCAAAAGAGACTAGGAGGAGAGAGAGTGTAAATGGGGAATATAGGCACCTCTTGGAATGAGTGTTGCTGTGAAAGGAACAAAGAAATGAAGTAGCATCTGGAGGAGGCTGAGAGACAAGGGAAGCTTGTTTTATTTTACCCTGTCACATTATTACAATATGCTTGTTTGCTGACAGGAATAGACATTAGAGAGAGAAAAATTGATTGAGAAAGTAAGGGAGACAGAACAATTGCTGATGAGAGACTGCTGCTTTGTTCTGAGGACTCACATTTTGATTCATTTCTAGAAAAGTTCAGCTTCTTTGTCTTCATGTATTACATCGCCTTGATTCTTATTATAGAATAATAAGGATCCCAGAACTCATAATTGGATATATATTGGATCTCCCTAGTCCATCATCCATATCACTAAATTTTTCTTCACATTTCTATTTCCCGTCTGTTTGTATTATATTCTGGGTGATTTTTCTCAGCTCTACCTTCTGGTTAAATAATTCAACTATAATTATTTTGTTCTTTGACCCATCTATAGAAATTTAGGATTCTATATTTTTCATTTTTACAATTTCTGTTTTGTTGTTTTTCAAATCTGCCTATTTTTTGTAGGTCACTTCCTTTATGCTATTTCTATTATTGATTTCTATCCATTTTAAACATTTTTGTCTTACATCTCTTTTGAACTGTTTTAATTTCTCACATTCTTGGGTGTCACTATTTCTAGTTGTCACATCTGGTGACCTTGCATCATGGTGGGCTTCTTCTTCGTAGAGTTTGTAACTTTCTTTTTCTTATCTTTAGCAGGAGTTGTTTTTCAGGAGTCCAAAGCACCCGTTCTTGGGCACAGATCCCTTTGGAGAATTGTTCATCTTTGCTCCATTAAACATCAGTTTTTAGTCTGACCCAAAAGTATTGTTTTTATAGCCCTTTAAGGGTCTCAGATTGAGGGCCTCAGTTCTGGCTCTCAAGACCATGCCTCGTCACACACGATGTATGCACTGAATGAAACTCCCAGCACTCAATTTCTGCGACCTATACCCACATCCATTACCTCCACTCCCAGCTCATCTCAGCAGCAGCTATAACTCTCTCCTCTAGGTTTAAGTTCCTTTTTTGTTTTTGAAACCCAAGATTTTCCCTTCCTTTCAGTTTAACTATATATTTTAAAGTATTTTTCTGAACACTTTTTTAATCTAACATTTTTATATATTTACAACAGGAGAAATGCCTGCAGAAGGTCAATCTACCAAATATGGTAAACTCAGAAGTCCAGCATAAAATATTGGTCCCAGAACACTTTGACTAAACTCAAAATTGAAGTTGGCCTCAAAATTCTTCTCAAGAAACAGCTACAAATTTGTCCAAGTTGGCATGAGAAATAAGCAGAAGTCATGTGTCATTTCCAGAAGGGCCCACACTTCTGGGGACTTAATGCAAATGAGCACAATGACCTGGGAGGCCTCATGTTGATGGTGAATCTTGATGTGACATAGCCCAATCACGGAAGAGCCTTCCCACCATCACTGCTTGGAGAAGAGCTGTTGGCTGATCAGAAATATTCATCTTAGATTTGATGTGTGAAAGACATATGTAAGTCCTAATTGCGTTAAGCTACTGAAATATGGGTGTTTGCAAAGGAAAAAGAAAAGACACTCTCAAAGGAAAAGAACAGAGATGTGGAATGACAACAAATTCAATTTGAAAGTACAATAAAAGTCAGCTTTGAATAATTGGTTTTGTACAGCTATTCCACATCAGTGGTGTTTATGTAAGAGTAGTTTCCTCCACAGTCTTTAGCAACTCATGAATCACAGTTCTTATCCTCACTCAGAGACAGCTTTGGGGACAAGCAAAATGAACATGGGATGGGAGTGAATGAACCTGAACTCTCCTCTTGGCTCACTGGCCAACTCCCACAGGCCCACATGTTCATGGTTCAACCTTTATCCTCGCCATGAGAGCTTCTGGGAATGAGCAGAATATCGTTCCCAGGTGTGAGAAGGCTACTCCACTATCTTCACTTCACCCAAATAGTCAGATATTACCAGAACCCCCATCATTCTTAGACACATCTTACATTAAACGTATGACAAACAGGAACAGCCTGTGTTGTGTGACTACGATATAGACGTGTCCACATGACCGTCAGAAGACCTGGGTTCCAAGCCCAATAGATAAACAACTTTGAAGCTTGATCAGAGCCCCTAAATCTTGCTACAACTATATTTTCATCTGTAAAACAGACGTCAAAAAGATTATGGTCCACTTACCTCATAGAGCTGTTGTGAAGGGCAAAGTGAGATCACAGGCTGAAATAAGATGCAAGGTATTGTGTTTATTTCTAGATCTGGCAGAAATACAAAAATAACTGACTTCCTAGCATCAAGGAAGTTGCCTGAATACAGTTTCATACAAATTTTTATCCCAAGGATTTTGAACAGTCCTTGAACAGTTCCTTGCTTTGACTAAATGAGCCTGTCATGGTCCATCTCTTCAGCCCATGAGAAGTGAATGCAAATCTGAGACTCTGCCTTAAACAGTTACAAATTCCTACACTAATCTTGATTAACATTTCTGCATGGATTGGAATACTCAATAGCTACTATGGTAATAAGTCTTCTGCAAAGTATTTCCTGTTCTTATTTAATGTCCAGGAAACTTCATACACTTATCAGAGGGCGTTTTCCATATGAGAAAGGCACATCCTTTCCCTGAATCATCTTGTTGCTGTTACATGTCATTCTTCTCTATCAAGTTCTTTGCCTCTACTTTAACACAGTGTCCCCAAATCCTAAAAATGTTCAGCTCACCAACGTCACGGAGAGGCCAGATTTGCAAGGATACTTGCAGAGGAATACAGGAAGTTCAAATTTGGCTATGTTATTAAGTGCATTCAGAGGAACACCAGTTCATGGTCACATTCAGTACAGCTGCTTGATGAATTAATGTACATTCAGAAGTCCAAAACTTCATGTGTAGCCGCTTCCTGTTTCCATATTTGAAGGAACTGGTCAGGTCTCTCTGCAACTGAACAACAGCTGGAGATGGTGAAGCTGCCTAGTGAACTCTATATTATTTTAGGATTGGAAACAGGGCATTTCTGTGCTTCTGCAAGGCTCGGGCAAGCAGACAAAAAGAGACAGATGAGCTTTGCATGTGGAAGAGTCCTCCTCCATGGTTTTATATCCTACACAGGATAGTTAAGACACTGAATTCGAGGTTGATTCACACAAGGCCTGCCTTAGTGAAAATTATTTCGTAGCAGTCTTGATCTAGAACTGCATGCTGCTCTCTGTGGGGATTTTGACAGGGCAGAGCTTGATGGCTAAACTTCATGTATTCCATGTTCCTGAAGCATAAAAATCAAAAAGTCCAAGAAAACAGAAAGAGAGCGAGAAAGAGAGAAGGCCAGAAACGATAGATACTACAAGTCTTCACCTCGACTTGCTTGACTTGAAGGTCAGAATTAAACACATCAAAGAGGTGACTGTGTGGGGCTTGGATCAGTTGGACCAAGTTCAGCTATTTTTAAAAGGCAGTATGCTAATCAGGCACTGAAGCCAGATTTTCAGAATGATCTTAAGCAGGTTACTTAAGCCTTGTGCCTCAGTTTCCTCATCTGTGAAATTAGCATCATAAGCATGCTCACTTCCAAGAGAGGCTTAAAGAAATTAATGCATATAAAGTGCTTCAAATAGTGTGACAATAAGAGAGCTAAGTTTACATGTTCACGGGTTTTATAATTCTCACAAGCATTACTTCCCTTATCAGGGACTGGGCCAATGAGCTCTGTCATTTTGTCCTTTTTAAAAGTGTCCCTTGATCGTAACAAGGAACTGGTGAATCTAAGACAAGCAAGCAGAGAAGAGGGTAGGAAGCAGAACACAGGGTGGTGATGGCAGAGGGTCAAGGAAGGAGGGAGGTTTCAGGCTGAGTGAGGAGGTTCTCAGCTGCTTTATCTCAAGTCACTTCACCTTGACATTTCCTGAGTATTTACTTGCCAAGCATGTGCTAGACATGGGAGGTTCAAAGGTGAATTGGATGTGATGCCAGGCTCAGCTAACAGTCATTGACCCAAATCCCAGGTCAGCCAGACTCGTTCCTCACTGCCATGCTCACTTCTACCTCTAGCCCTTTGCAAAGCTGGTGCCCCTTCAGCTCCCACCATCCAGATTGTACCTGTCCGAGGAAAAGCCCCAGACCCCTTGTTTCCTGAAGCTCACTACAGTCACACTGCCCCAGTCACTCCATTTTCAGGGCTACCATAGAAACTGCAATCACTTGACATGAATTTAAGGAGGAGACATTAAGAAAAGATTTCATTTCCTACTACTCATCCTACGTGGAATTCTCTGTCCCCCTGCTTCACACACACACACACACACACACAGAGAGAGAGAGAGAGAGAGAGAGAGAGAGAGAGAGACAGAGACAGAGACAGAGACAGAGACAGAGACAGACAGACAGACAGACAGACGCCAGGGTACAGAGGAAAAGCCCAGGCAAAGCATAGGCTCAGGGTTCAAACACCAGCTCTGCTACTACATGATCTTGACCAAGTTACTCAGCTTCTCTGAACCTCTGTTGGGGGAGTAACTTCTCAAATTGGGGGTGTTACTACATACCTACCCCAAGGGGCAGCTGTGACAATTAAGTGCCTAGATCATACTCAGTGCCCCTAGATCATCCTCTCAGAACGAAACATTGACTGGATCTTATTTCATTTCTTGATTTACTTTGCCACGACTTGTCAGTATAAAATCATGTGGTAGGCAAGAGTATAGGAGTTCAAAGTCATTCTCTGAATTTGTTTCCTTGCTGTGTGGCCTTGGGCAAGTGATATAACCTCTTTCTGACTTCATTTCCTCATCTATAAAATTCGGATAATAGGGACCCAGCTCACTGAAGGTTTGTGAAAATTGAGATCATGTATATAAGCACTTAGTATAGGACTGGGTACACTCTCTGTAAATATTAGCAGTAGTAGTATTATTACCACTGTCACTGTTATTATGGCTGAGCAAGTAGCAGAAGTCACCTGAAACTGCTAAACAGAGATATGCTTTGAGCAACCTGTATGTGCTCAAGCAAATCCTCATTTTCCTTTAATTTCTTACATTGCCCAGTGGGCAGTTGAAATTATCTGCTTGATACTCCAAACCTCTGCCTTGTGGACAATGCAGTCTACGAAGCACTTACTCAGTGTGCTGAATGTGTTTGATCTCCCTGCTTTTGTCTTGTGGAACATCAAGAAGAAAATACTGTGTGACGTGTATGTAATGATATCATGGTTTCCTTCTGCATCTACTGGAGCAGGAAAGATAATACCATGTTTAATGCAGGCTTGTTTGTATCTGTCTGAATGGAGGGTTCCAGGCCATAAAACCAACACCATTTACCCATCGCCTTTGAAGAAAAGCAACTGTTAAACGTAAAGCGAAAAGAATCTTTGGGATAACTTTATCACTGTGATCAGCCTATTAGTCTCACATTGTCTTATCCTTCCCTGACTATTTACTCAGGCACATAAAGTACTTCCCTGTTAACCCTCACCCCTACTGCTCATCTCCAGCTGTGGTACAGTGCTCTCTATGGGCTGTTCCTACGTAGAATGTGAAGGATACCCGATCACCTTGTGCAAAGGACAAAAAGAACATCCTGGTATCTGTTCTAGCAGCTTTCCCCATGTTTTCATTTCCAGCAAATACCAAGTCCTTCCATCTTTCATCAGCTTGTGTGGGGGGAGGGATGCACAAAATGTTCTGACATGAGCTTGTTTCAAAATTTCTACCAGGGAAGCGACTTGAGGGATTTAGCAGAAAAGCTGTGGGTGTGTTATTCTGGTCATGCTTAAAGAACTTGGAAAACAGAGTCAGAAAATGGGGGTGGGGGGAGTTACGGCAGAGATAACTTGGCAGTAAAACCGAAGTGAACCAACAACACAACACAACCTGAAAGGGGAATTGAGGAGGTTAGTGGAGAAAGGGGGCATCAAATTGAGAACTTGGCCAGAAATCTGGACACTGTAGGAGACAATTTAGTACCAGGTCGTGCCCTGGACTGGATTTATTGCTGCTCTCCTTGTTCATTTGCCTCATGCTTAAAGTCAAAACTGTCACAGGCTCCTGGGTTTTTTTATCTTCATCATGTGTGTGATCTGTCTCAAAAAGCACATCCCGAAAGAAGTCTCCTCAGCGTCCAAGTTTCTTCTCACAAGTGAGGAGAATGATCCAGACCTGCCCCCCAAGCCCCACTTCCCAGCAGAGTGAAGAAAGCCGAGGATTTAGGGATGCCGAAATCGATTTCTTAAGGGAGGTTCCAAATCAGGTTTGTGCTCTGAGAAACGAGCAGGGCGCGAAGGCGTGGGCGCGACGAAAGGGCGGCAGGGGCCCCGGTGAGGACGACCCGTGGACTGGGGCGAAGGAGCCAGACCCTCAGACAAGGGCACCAGCCGTGGCCCCTGTCACGGCCTGTGTGGTTGCATGCAGCGTGGCCGAAGCATGCTGCCCTCTTCTCCATCCAGAGAGTAGACAGTAGGCTGTAACGTGAACCCGCGTTTTGCCGGCTGCAGGTGAGGAGGAAAGATTGCCCCCTGGGCCAAAGATAATGTTACAAACGAGACGCCCGGCACGGACACCGCCCTCCGGTGCAGAAAACGGAGAGACGGCCCTCTCCTTCTCCTGCCGAGGAAGGCGGACGCCCAGGCATGCAGCAAAAGGCGGGGAGGCAAGACCTCCAGCCTCTCCTCAAACGCGAGGAGGCCGCAGTTTGGAAAGCGAAATGAAAAACGCACAACGTGTCGGCTTCGGGGGCCAACGATGTTTGTACAGACACGCCACGCCTAGGGAACCGTCCCAACATTCCGCGCGCAGCGCAGAGAGGAGGTGGGGGCGCGGCCGGGCCGCCCCTCCCCCGCCGCCTTCCTGAGCCGCAACCTGGACTTGACCCCCGCGAGCCTGGCGCGGCGCGGTCGGGGCCGCCCCGCTGGAGCCGGCCGCGGAGACGCGCCGCCCGGGCCGGCGTCGCCGTGTGCGCGCGCGCCTGCAGACGCCCGGCCGCGCCCCGCCGCGTGCGCTCGCCGAGCCCGGACGCCGCGGAGCTGCCGCCGCGCGGTCCGCTGCAGCGTGGAGCTACTCAAATGCCTGCCTCCTTTGTTTTCGTGGGCCCGGGGAAGGAGGAGCGGAAAGGGCTGTGTGAAAGAAGCTGACGGTAAGGACTGAGAGCAGGGAAGTGGAGGTGAGACTCTAAGGACCCTGGCGCTCCCAGCTGAGTGATGCTGGGCGTGTCCCTCAAGCTCACTGGTCCTCCGTGTCTCCGCTGTTGAACGGGGACACAGGGCTAGGACGTTTCCAAGGTCCCCTTCCAGCCCTAACATACCGCGATTCTGAACCTGACATGTCTCATATGGAGGACTGCTGGCAAAAGGCAAAATTACTCCATAACCTAAAGTGTAAAAAAACAAAAAACAACCCCCCCCCCACCAGAATCCAGTGTATTTTAACTCCATTTCTCCTTAGATTATTTATTTCTTTAGTAACAACGGTCATTGATTAGAGCTAGTGGTGAAAAATAAATGTGTTTGGGTCATTTGTCTTATGGAGGAAACATAAATCCATACATACATCCGGTAGTCTCTAAGAATAAAACTCTCTTCATTTCCAAAATAGGCAGATCTTCCAAACCAGCCTTTCTTCTTCTTTCTAAATCTTTGCTTTTAGCCACCTACAATCAGTAGCTCTCTTTTCGTGAGATTCATGTAATCTCTAAATAAAGGGAGAAAAGGCAGCCCCATTATTCTGCAACCCTGGCCTGGAAAAACTGTGCCCAAGAAGAAAGATATGTAGATTTTACTTTGGGTTTTTAATCTAAAACAGAATGATTTCTCATCTCCTAAAAATTTATGTAAAATAATTTATAAACTAGTTGTTACACAAATGTACAATATGACTGTTGAAGTATCTCTGGTTGGGAAAAGGAACATAAGATCTTCTAATTACACCTCAGAACGTACTCCATGGGAATGATTCAGAGGCTGGCTAATCTTTCCCCACATTCCCCCAAACAGTAATGTCAACATTAAGAGTTCTATTTCTGAATTTCTGGTTTCAAAAATAGTGTTAAGGTGACTGATTCAAATTCTACTTGTTACCAACACAAGGTAACAAGATGTACTGGAGATGCAAAAGCTCATTCAGTTAATAGCCTCTGAGTAGCCTTCCAAAATGCCTGAATATAATCTACCTAGTTCATGCCTCCTCCTCTTCTCCCTCCTGCCCTCCCCCAAAAGTTCCCCCTCCAATCAGCTGTCCCCATTCCAGCCTTGGCCTGGCAGGACATGCAGCAGCTCACACCCCACCCCTCCCCAGCTTCCCAGGGACAATCCTTACAGTGGGATGAGTTTGTTGTGCTGACCTTGTGAGCTAGTGACCCACAGAGAAGGACACTGTGTGCGGACACTGCAGTTTTCTGACCTCATTTGTTCGTGAGGTGGCCAGGGGGAGGGGAGAGAGGAAGTGGGAAAGAATGATTATGAGGACAGGCAGGACAAGGGACTGTAGCTGCCTTGGTGACAAAGAATAATTGGAGTTGTACTTCCTTGAAGAAATTCTTTTAAAACCAAGGTGAGGCTGGTGTCCTCAACATTAACCAACCTCTCCTCTCACTTCCTCCCCATGTTCTCAGCCTTCTCTCTTCTTAGAAAGTTCCTGGGCAAGGCCAGTGCCACGTGCTGAGGACACAGTCTTCAGAGCCAAACCCTGGGCTTGAATCTCACTTCTGCTTAACCTCTGTGGGCCAGTTTCATCATCTACAAAGGGGAATGATACCAGTTCTAGTTCCTGAGAGTACTTGAGATTTAAATGAGAGATTGTATGCTCAGAATAGTGCCTAGCATGGTGTGTAACTTTCTAAATGTTTCCTTCCATGGCCGTTGTAGTCAGATCTCCTCTTCCAGCTAGAGGGCTGCTTGGTTTTCTCGTCACTGCTTCATGGCGATCTGAACAAGGACCTTGCCTTGTCTTGTCCCAGAAGCGGGGGGATATTACCAGATTTGCATTTGAAAAGATGTCATGGAGAATTGGTGTAAGTGTAGAACACTCAGAACAAAACCCTTACTGGGAAAGCTGCCATTTATTGAATCCAACTCAATAAACAGCAGTTCATACACTAGTCCATTTAAACTTTACAATGGCCCCAAGGTAAGTATTTTTACTTTATTTTATAGAAAGGAAATAAAGACTAATAGAGGTTAATCACTCTTCCCTGGTCGCACAACTAGTATTGGAACACAATAATAAATAATACTATTAGCTATTATGTACAAGGCATTATGCGTGTCTACTCATTTAATACAACCACCCCATGAGGTAGATACCATTATGTCCCCATTTTACAGCTGAGGAACTGACGTAGAGAGGGTAAATTACTTGTCCAAAGCCTCACAAGTGCGAAGTAAAGTGACAGAGCTGCGGTTTGAGTGCAGGCTGGCTGACTGCCAGCCCCCACTGCCCGTCTGCCTGCTGGTGATGGGAGAGCCCTTGCCACACTGACCTCATTGCCAATGGTTGCAGTCACCACCCAGAAAATCCTTGAGAACTGCACACACAAGAAACACAAAACTACCCTATATTATCACTCTGTACTTGAATTTTCAAGACAGAGTGAATATTGTTTTGTTTCCTTTGGTCTGTTTTTTTTATGTGGTTTCCAGGAGTCATAATATAACTTCTGTGTGTTGAGAAAGGATGACCTTTTTCTGTCATTTACAAGGGTGTGTTTTTTCTCATTCTACATATTTAAGAATAGATGACCCTCAAAATGCTCCACGAAGTCTGAGCTGGCTCAGATGTGGAAGCTGCTGAGCCCTTGTGCAGAGCCCACAGTGAAGCTCCAACAGGGCTCAGCACAAAGGAGTTCCAGGAACCAGGCTGGCCAGGGGAGCTGCGAGAGGAGCAGGCAGAATATGGTGCCTCTCCGGTGAGCCAGCCTCAGCCTCAGCCCAGGTCTCTCACTACGCCTCCTGTACCTTGACCTTCAGCTCTCTGAAGTACATGGAAAAACATTGCCCATGGAGGACACCTGTTGTTTTTTTGCAAAGTGGGATATTTTCATATTTTTTCCCATTTGTCCAAACAGGCAATGTTTAAAAGGAGTTATTTGCAGCATTTAAAGTAAAGTTTAACTCTTTCACCTTCCCAATGATATGCTTCTGGAATTTAAATACACTAACATTTGGTAACAATTTTATAAGGTAAAATGGATTTCCTTTGGAATTGAGAATGCAATAAGATTTGTCAACAAGTGTGATTTCCTGTCTTTTGATTTTATTGCGTTATGAAGTTGGGAAGCACTTGAGTCACACATGCAGCCACTCTCTGAACCCATGGAAACACAACTGGGCAAGTATAATGTGATCCCTGTTAGAGCTGTCCCTGTTGGCAGTGAGTAACAGTGTATACTCCCTGTATAAAGAGATCATGACCGGCCCCTAGAGCTTAATCTAATTCAACTAACATATGAGATTCCTTAGGGCTGGGCTAGCTGAACACAGGAGAGATGAAATAGTAATAATAGTTAACACAAACATGTGCCAGGTGAGTACTTTACATGCACTAACTCATTTTCACAGCAACCCAACAGGTACTTATTATCATTCTCATTTTACAAATGAGAAAACAAAAGCACAGAAAGGTCAAGTAACTTGCCCAAAGTCACACAGGTATACAGTGGTGGAAATGGTAGTTTAACTGAGGCATTCTGTCTCCAGAGTTTATGTTCTTAACCACCACAAAATACTGTTTCCCAGTTTAAGCAGACAATTCGCATCCCAGTGGGAATAAGAGAGAAAACAATAGGTAACACAAAGGAGAGGTGAAGAGAAAAGGCTCTGCTGCCAGGCTGCCAGGTCCACTTGAGACTCTGCACTTGTTAAACGTGCAACCTGGGCTCTGTTGCACACCTTTCTGTGTGTCACCCACTGTCAGATGGGGAGGTGAAGTGAACCCATCCATAAAACTGTGGGAATTAAATGGTATAAAGCATTGGTTCTCAAGCTATGGTCCCCATACACCCCAGGGTATGTGCTGGGCCATTCATGGGTATGTGAAAAATAATCAGTTTGGTGAAAAAGCAAGTAAAGTAAAAAGATGCAAAACAATAATAATAATAAAGTTAAAAAATGCAAAACGTTAGTTATGGAACGATAAATGTTAAGTTTGAATCACCGTTAATGCAGACACTTCAAAATTAGATCACATTAGTGAACAATGACTGGTGAGGGAGTGGCTATGAACCCTTCTCCCACACCGCTCTTCTACCAATCATGACACACGTTTCAGAATGATCCATTTGCAAGTTTCTAGAACTCCCCCAAACATATAAATACATCTGTAGCCATACTGTTTGATCAGTTTAGTTATTGACTGAGTGAAAGTAAGTGTGTTGTCTTCAATGGTGATTCTTTTCAAGTAGTTTTTTATTTAATGTTTAACATAGTTTCAGTTATTATTGACAGTGATTTTTAAATGTATTCATAAGTTATGGATCAGTGGTTGAAAAGAGGAATGGTTATAAAACCAAAACTTGATGTGGACTATAACCTGTCACTAAGTACTTCTCAACGCGTATTCATGGCTACAAGTATATCCCCACCAGGAGAAAGTAAAAAGGTGCAAGACTCAGATACTACACAGAAGACAAGGAAATACTCTGAAGAGTATATTAAATATGCGTTTTCATTTTTAGGGGATGATGACTGTCCTAAGCCTTTGTGTGTTGTGCGTGGGGAAATACTATCCAACGGTTGCATGAAACCCGCTCTACTCATGCAACATTTAGAAACTAAACTTCTTATGTATAAACACAAAGAAATACATTATTTTTGGTGCTTAGAAAAGCATCCAACTGTTACTTCATACATGATGTCAGGAAAGAAAGACAATGAGAATGCATTTGAGGCTTCATACTGTATTACTTATTGCAGAGCTAAATGTGGTAAAAACCACACCATTGCTGAAGATTTAACTTCTCCATGTATTAAAGATACCATTTTTTGTATGTTTGGGAAAGAACATGTCTGCAAAATTAATACGATCTCTTTTTGAAATAATACAATCTATCAACGAATTAAGGAAATGTCTGACAAAATTGAAGCTGTAGTAGTAGAAGTAGAAAAAGTAAATTCTTTTCCATTCAGGTTGGTGAAAGTATAGATGTTGCTGATTTACCTATTTTGCTTGTCATCACAAGGTACTTGGTAAGAAATGAAATTAAGGAAAACCTATTGCTTTGTTAACTATTGACAAGCGTTTACCACGGGGGAAGATATTTCTAATGCAATCCAATGGTTATTTCCTTGAAAATGACATTAGTTGGTCAAATTGTGGTGGTGTGTGCACTGATGGAGGCAAGCCTAAGTCAGGTTGTTTTATAAGTTTACATGGCCAAATTAAAGACGTAGTTTCCCATGTACCATGGAGTCACTGCTGCATTCATAGACATATTCTCATATCCAAGCATCTTCCTAGTGAACTGAAAGATGTTCTTGATGAGGCTGGAAAAGTTGTCAATTTTATTAAGTCACAACCACGAAACTCCAGATTGTTTAAAGCACTGTGTGAGGAAATGAACAGCACTCACAGCACATTACTTTGGCATATGGAGGTAAGGTGGCTATCTCATGGCAAACTACTTACATGGATGTTTGAACTTAGACAAGAAGTCCAAATATTTTTTGAAGACCATTGTTTTCCTCATGCTCCAAAGTTTCAGGACAGTGGTTGGCTTCAAAATCTGGTATATTTATCAGATATTTTTCTAAAACTAAACAAACTCAACTTGGGATTTCAAAACAGCTCAATCACTATATTCAAAGTAACCTACAAAACTGAGTCAATGATGAAAAAGCTGGGCTTTTGGAAAGCATGTGTTGAAACAGGTCAGCCTGAACTTTTTGAAACTCTGCACCAGTTCTTACCTGAGAATGACTTACACCTATTCCAAACTGTAAAAGGGAATAGTGTAAGTCACTTGGAAGGTCTTAAAGTGTCCTTTTGTAAGTACTTCCCTCAATGTGGAAAAGTAAATAACTGAACTGCAGATCCCTTCAAAGAATTCCTCAAAGAAGCTAAACTATCAATCAATGGAAAAAGAGCAGTTAATCGAACTTTCAACCAATTCTTTAAATTCTGATTTTAAAAGAAAGCATCTTATTACTTTCTAGGTAGATGTCAGTGAGAAATAAGAATAGCTCAGTGAAAAGGCACTCAAATACCTCTTGTCATTTACTAATACTGAACTAGTGAAGAGAGCTTTTTCTTCTTACACCTTCATAAAAAATAAGTACCGGAGCAAGCTTAATGCAACTCCAGATTTAAGACTGTATCTTTCATCTTTTGAGCCTGATTTCAAGAAACTAAGTCATCGAAGCAACCTCAATGATCTCACTAACAATGTTTCAATCAGGTAGTGATATGCATAACAATTATTACAGACTTTGCAGATAATACAAATAAATATTATTAATAATATTTTAAAAGTTTGTGAAATACTTGAAATCTATCAATATTTAACTGTGTTATGAATAAAATTATGGTTTGTACTTTTAGTGTAGTAATTTTTCTTTCCTAACTTATTACCTCAATTCCACTATTTTACATTAAGACAGGCACTGAACGAAAGTGTCAGTATTTAAAAACAGTCATTTTAAAAACGAGGGGTACAATTTATAGAAGTGGGTACACAAGTGGGAAAATATTGGGAACCACTGGCATGAAGACTGAGAATGCTCTGTGAAGGTTGACCATTGTAGTTGAGGAGCACAGCCCTCTCTGAAACCCTGGGGTCCAAGTGTGTTTGAAATTTCAGAATTTTTCAAAGTTAGAAGAGGAGTTCTGTGCATACCTTGAATTATTTAACACCACCAGTGAGGTCTGGGGGTCCTGGGGAGCATCCTGAAAACAACACATTGATCATTTTGCAGCAATCCAGGAGACCTTCTAAGTGAGCAAATAAAGATGATATTAGCCTCATGTGATTTCAGCTTTGGGCACCCAGTGAGTTATGCAAAAACCTCAAGTACTCATGCATTTTGGGGGTTTCAGATTTGAAGAAGAATTGAGGGTGTACCTCGGCGAGGTCTGAAGCAGGCCGATTACACTGGAGGGCATCAAACCAGGAAGTGAAGAGAGTCGATGGCATTAACTTTCAGTTATAAATAAATAAGTCCTGGGAAGTAGTGTATAGCATGGCGACTATAGTCAGTCATACTGTATTGCATATGTAAAAGTTACTAAGACAGTAAATCTTAAAAGCTCTCATCACAAGAAAACAATTTTGTAACTGTGTGTAGTGACAGATGTTAACTATTGTGGTGATTGTTTCACAATACTATATGGATATATCAAATCTAAAGGAAAGCTGCAGGTAAGACCTGGGAGGTGACCAGAGGGGACACAGACACCAGGGGCCCAGGGAGGGAGAGTCTTGTCACCATGAGGTCAGCAGCAACTCCCATAAGTCACAGTGAAAGGCAATAATGTCAACTCAGCTGAGAAATGACAGGGACGAGCTGGGGAAACGGAGCAGTGATTTTTCTGTATCACCTCTGGTAACCCCTGGAGCAAACTCACACTTATTTTGGAATTAATGTCAAAGACGCCTGCTAAAAGGTAGAGGGGCAACACAACTTACCTTCCCCACAAATGACTCTTGTTTTCACCCCCTTGAAAACAAAAGGGGTTTTGTGACACTTGTCATGTATGTGTGTTCCGGGTAACACCTATTAAGCACTTGCTGGGTACCAGGCATTGGCGTGTGCCGAATGTACAACATTTAATCCGCAAATAACCCTGAGAAATAGGCATTGCCATCTTTATGGGTGTAGGGCTCCTCTGTAGGTTTTTTGCTCAAAGCAGCTAGCAAGGGAGAGAACCGCGTCTCCAGCCAAGTGTCCTAACTCGGACCTGGAGCTCTTAATGCTGCACTTTACTCAGAATGATGGCTGATGCCACAGGGCTCATAGATGTAAAGAAGGGACAGTATGAGGAACTCGGGGGCTGCTGCAAGTAATTCATTTCCATTCCTATTACTGTAATTCAGCTCTTAAAAGATCAGCTTGCCCTTCTAGTAAAAGAAAAAAATGAGAAGCAATGCACACACTGCTTTTCAGCTCAGAAGCATTGTGCCCGACAGCAAAAATAGACCTTTTCGAATGGGAAGTGAAGCAAACAGAAGCCCTGGTTATTATAGTTAATCTAATTTAATTAAAGCCATAAAAGCAAACCACAGTTTTACAGTGGGTACTGACCATTCTGATTGCTCAGAGGACTCAGAGGAGTCCTGATCTTAACTGATGGGCAGAGACCCAAGTCGCCACCATTACTCGCCTCTCTTGCGGGGCCTCTACCTTGACTTGGCCAGTTATTCCTTTGCACACTTATTTCTCTTCCCTGTTCTTTAGTTTTGAAGGTGTTTTAGTTATAGTTTTGCTGTGGTTCTTTTCCAGTTGTAATAAGAATTGGACTTTATTCTCTTTCCTTAAGAAGCCCAAAAAGCTGGGTAAAATTTTCCACTCCCTTCCCTTTTCAATTTGCTCTCTCTCTCTCAATATTTTGTCCCTCTCTGTTTCTCCATTCTTCTCAGTCACCTTCAGCTGGCCCCAAATGGCCATCTCCATGGAAGACCAGTGGCCTCATTGGCAAGGCCAACCCAAGCCTGTGGGCATCCTGTGAGGACAACACAGGACATTGGTCAGCACTTACTCTGCCAGCCCCGCCCTGGGTGCTTGGTGTGCAAAGACAGTCCCTGCCCTGAACTTGCTCACAGTCTAGGCAGTAGAGACACACAAGAAAACAGGCAATCACAGTGCGACATGATATGTGTTAGGACAGATGTTAGGACATGATTCCCCTGGAATCATGAGGGCACTGGAACAGTAAGCCTGGATGAGGGCATTACTTAGAAAGGAACCTTTTCAGGCAGAGGGAATGTCAGGTAAGAAGGCCCAGAGGAGAGGGAGTCCATGAGTATGCACAGAACTACTGCTTACAGGGCCCTGTGTGGCTGGCCTCCGCCTAACCCTCCAGCCCCATTCTACCTCTTCCCACCCTATCATCTGTCCTTTAATCCTAGGAAACTTTGCTTGTCTGGAGCGTTCTTCCTGCCCCCTCACCCCCTTCTCCAATTAAATGTCTCTTCCTCTGGCAAGCATCACTAGCGCACCAAGCCCAGGTGGCATTCCAATCATTCGTTCCCCTAGCACCGTGTACTTGGGTATCTAGTTCATCACACTCCATTGCTATCACTGGTTCGTTTGCACTCCATCCTGGACCACAAGCTCTGTGGAAGCAGGAATAGTATTCATATTGTATCTCCAGGACAGAAACGGTGTGAGGCAGACAGTAGGTACTTGATAGAGGTTTTTCCATCTGCGGTTTGACTAGTAAAAAGGATACTGGGGCATAGTGTTGTGAAATGAAAGCAGAGGTAAGCAGAAGCAGATGAAGATCCTCAAATTCTGCCCTAAAAGAGGAGAAAGAACAGGCAAAAACTGGGAGAGAGCATGCACGTAAGAGAGCACCCTCCTGGGGAGTTGTTATGCGTTAGCAAAAATGTCCTCAAGCTGCTCGCTGGAAGCGCAGCCCGAGTTAGCTCATCCCAATGTGGATGAATTTCCTTGAATTCTCTTGTAATGACAAGATAACAGAGTAAATTGAAGATGGCTATGACTTTGTGTCAGTTTCTTCATCAATACATAACTTGAGGTAGTGTGTGTTCCTATCCTAAAACAAACAAGAAACTTCTGGAGACATGAAGAGACATATAAGTAACAAAGAGCATGACTGTCACTGAGCATCTCCTCACAATGGCCATTTCCTGGTCCTTTCACTCCCCACAGCGGCACAGTCACCTCTTAGGGGCTGCCCTCAGACACGGGAGCCCACTTTGACCACATGCAGATAGTGCCTGGGAATTTTCAGCTGCAAAAGGCAGCCCTAATCCAGGTGCAGGAGAGCACACACTCCATCCCTGGACCCCTGAGCAGGATGGCATGGAGGGATGTGCACCCCACCCTGTCCTCAGAGCTCCACGGCAGGTCCTCTGGGAGCACTCACACAGAAATCACCTGCACAAAGGTCTTGGTCTCCAGCCTCCCTCTGGGGGACCTGACCTCCAGCAGAGAGTGTTCCTAAAGTTTCTACAGAAACAAGCATTTTGCTGGGAGAGGCAATGACCTTCATGCTTCAACCTAACTGTTCACACATGCGATGGTGGCCACTGGAGGTAGGGACCCACGCTACAAGAGATTTTTAACTAAAAGGAGATATTTCATTTTTCAATCCCAAAAGGAGCCCACCCCCAACCCTAGAAATTAAAATCCTGATGCTTTTGAGCATTTGTCATCCCATGTTATCCGGTGACCTCACATTCCTCCCAGGAAGAACACCAGTCCCCTGCCCTGAATGTGTCAGGGGAAGGACGGTGTGTGATACGGTCCCAACGCTTCAAAGAACTCCACAGTCTTTCAAAATGTGCCGGAAGGAGAGAACTGTGTTTGAGGTGTGTCTACTGATACCCAAGGAAAGATAAAGTTGTAAAAGGTCAGCAATTCTAATTTTTATGTCAGGTATTTATCACAGAAAGATGTTTCAAACATTTATGGGTGGAGAAAGCTCTGTAGGTCAACCTTTAGGAGTAATGCTGTGACGTACAAAAGTGCTTACACGTTCTCTTTCCTGAGCTTTAACTTGGGTTTAAGTTTCAATATTTTACACCAAGGCACTGTCAACTTAAAAGAAATGAAACAGGTTAATTTGAAAAATGAAAATGGGGTTTTAAATAAAAAGGAAATCAGAAACATAGATTTCGTAAAAGTTTATTTAAACCCTTAGGGTTGGCTTCAACTCATGAACATCAATATCATTTTTGAGCAGCCATTTCCCCAATCTAGCATCAAATTTAAGAACATTAAAAGCACTATTTAAAGACCATGCTGTTCTAGATGGCAAAGCCAAGGCTTGCTCTGCACCCAGCCCCTCCTCACTGCTCAACAGCCTGGTTCTGGGGTTGGGGGGGACTTGCCACCAGGCCAACCTTGAGGTGACTCACCCCACCTGACCCCAGGTCAGGATCTGGGCTTCTGCTTTTTTCCAGTGGCAAAGCCCCTCCTTGAACCTGAAGCCCAAGCAGAGGGGTCCCATCAAACCCCTGTGAGTCAATTTCCCTGGATAACAAATAACTAATCTATTGAGACCAACTTCATGCTGGGCAGTGGACTGGGTGTTTTAGGCTCCCTTCTCCTGATCACAAGCACCTCACAAGGGAGTTGGTGTCATTATCCTCTTTGTTGCCTGTAACTGGAAAGCCAGCTGAGAGCTCCCTCCCCCATTCATGTGTAGTGCTGCTTCTTTCCCTTCCCATCAACCCCAACTCAAGTGTTAGCTCTTCCCCTACTTATCCCAAAAGATCTCTTCACACCCAATAATTCACAGGCTTAGCAACTTCACTGGAGACTTGCAGGGTCAAGAGAAAAAAGGGGTGTCATGCACACTGTTTAGCCTCCTACCTTCCCCTAGCCCTCCCAAGCTAGCACCCAAGTTTTGGGGTATCAGCATCATCCCCCAAACAGGCGATCACACCATTCCTACAAAGCACAATGCTTTCCCTCGTCATAATTCTAGTAAATACAACTGAAAGCAACTGCCCTCTTCCTATAACATATGGATGAGCACCCAGAGCAGAGAGAGAGGCTAAGTAATTTGCTCAAGCTCACTTAGCTAAAAACAATCATCATGGGCAATTGAGCACAGTTCTGCCTGAAAGCCCTCACTCTCTAATATGTCATGCTGCCTCTGTGACAGAATCACCTGCCTGGCACCTCATTTCTTGCAAATGACAGGTCCTCAGAGTCTTGCCCTTGATTTCATCCCAGCAGCTGGAGGCAGTTACTGACTGTACAAGGCTCCCTGACCCCTGCCACGCCCCACACACACTCCCCGGGATCTCCCCTCCACCCTTGCCCTGCCTCTGCTCTGCCCGCCTTCCTATTCTATACCTTTTGCTCTCTCTGATGGTTTTGCCTGCCTCCATTCTCCTGTTCCCACATTCTTTATCTGTCTTATTTTCCTCCTGTCACCTGTAGCTGGACCTCCACCCTGCTCACGGGGCCACCACCTGCCTTGCCCAGTACCACTGGCAGTTCCCTTGGGGCCTTGCTGATGATATTCACCATTTTCAGAAGACAATGAATCCTCTCATCTCTTCCTTTCTTGTCCTTCCTCTTTGCCCATCATGGGCAAAGACTATCTTCCTAATTGCCATGTCTCTCCACTGTCCCTGATTGCCAAGGTGCTCTGGGGAGGACCTCAAAGTCACCAGTGTTTAATGGAAGGGCTGAGACCCCCCTCTCTCTTCTTTTGCTTCCCGTTGGTTCAGAGAGCTGCTGTCCCAGGAAAGTTTTTGCTGATCCATTTTCTCCCCTTGCCCTCACCCATTCCCATGCAAAGCTAAAAATAGCAACTGATTTCTTTCCTCAAGCAGAAAGACAGAAGCAAACTCTCATCATCTGAGCAAGGAATTGGTCATTTTGCTTGTGATGTGGGCAGGTGTGGGGGCTCAGCCTCTGGGAGGAACAGAAAGAGTGAGAAGGAGCTGGAAAGGGAGGGGCTGGTATGTATTTAATGTCCAAAGGGATGCATCACTGTTTGCACAGGTACCAACTCCAAATATGACAATAGGAGTTGGAATTCAGAGACAATCTGACAACCACTTGGGACTTTCCAAAGGGCCACACACATGTCCCTGGATGGCCATTGGAGGGGAAGCACACAGGCAACGCAGCCCCCAAGCTCCACAGACTACAAATTAAATTGAAAGTCACCCCTGGAGGTTCTCAAGCTGTACTAAAGAACTGTGATAGATGCAACTCCACGGCATGAGCCAGGTTATGCAAGAACTCCTATTTCGTCACCCATTCTTTTCCTTCTCCGCCACAGTCTTCCCCGCCTGGCTCCTCCAGCAGTGCCTCTTCCTCCACTCAGTTTCTGACTGTCTGTACCAACCATTGGGCACTTAATCAGGTGTGGTTATGTGGCATTTCTAGCATTCTACATGGAACTTTTGCCTACTGAATTAGTCTTTCAAGAGGTGTGAGATAGAGAAAGTGTGTGTGTGAGTGTGAGTGTGTGTGTGAGTGTGTGTGTGAGAGTGTGTGTGAGTGTGTGAGTGTGAGTGTGAGTGTGTGAGAGTGTGTGAGTGTGTGTGAGTGTGTGAGAGTGTGAGTGTGTGTGAGTATGAGTGTGA
>PVJL010011033.1:0-45352 GCA_004026885.1 Lyroderma lyra
TTATCTTTGCAGTTCAGAGTCCTCGCTCAGCCCTTCTACCACTCAAAAGTTCCAGAGGCTGGCTCCCAAACTCCTTCTGTCCCCAGCTTCCCAGTCTCTCTCCCCTCCCCCAAACTGCGCAGCTCCGAATAGTCAGCAGGGATCGCGTCCCGCGTGGTCTGTCTCTGCTCCCTTCCCTCTCCCCGACTCGCCCCTTTCTTGCCAGCCTTCAGGTTTACTTGCGATTTGTGGATTTCTCAGCAGTCGGTTTGTCACTCAGGGTCCGCTTTCTTGGCTCCTGGTCGGCCGTTCAATTGTGTTTTCTGGGAGAGGCTTTAGGAACCTCCTCTCCAGTCGCCATCTTGTCTTCTCTCTCAATAAATTTATTCTTATTAGATAAGATATTGTTCTAAACCTTTAGTCTTTGAATTGCCTCTTAGTGTTTCATAATCATTACACATATTAATCAAGCAAACATTGTTATTCTAATTTTATGTTTGTCCCTAAAAATACAAATAATGGTTTAAGAGCAATGGACAGAAAGGGAGATATGGCAAGAGAAGAGGAGAAAGAGAGAGAAGAGGAGACAGGTGTGAGTGGCAAGGGGTGAGGGAAGAGAAAAGAAAGGAAAGGGAACATGGGACAGAGAGAAGGAAGAGAAGGAGAAAGGGGAAAAATAACAGTAATATATTTTTTTAACCTACCTGTCTATTAGGAATCCATAATGACTGATCTTTGCTGAACAAATGCATACAAATTTAGAATTTATAAATTAAAGCTGTCTGACTAGTTGCTACACATTCTGATACACTAAAATTATAAAGAGCAGATAATGACTTTATTAGGGTCTCTACTGGAAGAGCTAACAAAATATTATCAAATATTAAAATACATAATTTATATATTACACTTTAATATCTATAAAAAATTCTGCCTACTCTAAACAGGCTGATAAAATGGTGTAAAATTCTTTCTGAAATTTAACTTACAGTATACATATTTTCATTTCCTCCTCCTCCATCATTATAGCTTAAAGTTTCTTTTGTATTTTTCTTGTTCCAGTGCCATACTGGTGACATTGCTGCTAATGAAAGATATATGGAAATTTACATTGCAGATCAGTTATACCAAAATAAAAATAAACCTTGCTGATCCTGTCCACAATCATTCATTCAAAAGAACAGATCTGGGTTTAGCAAAATGCAGGGAACAGAACAACACATATGAGTTAAGGAAACTCCTCCTTTCAAGAAAATAATAAGTTAATAGTGGAGATTAAAAAATAGTCTCAACATAACCACAACTTTTTCCTTTAATTCCTTTTAATGCAACATATGCTTAACTACTTTAAGTTTGCCTGCCAACTGCATATGTAAATCAGGAGAAAATGTCCAACATTTCTAAAGACAAAATTATTACCCATTTTTTGTCATATGACATTGTTCATCTATTGTAGCATGTATCAGAATTTAATTACTTTTTAAGATAAATAATATTGCATTCTAGGTGTATACCACATTTTGTTCATTCATCTGTTCATGGGCACTTAGGTTGCTTCTACTTTTTGGTAATTATGGACATTGCTCCTATAAACATTGCTGTACACATATCTTCTTGAGTCACTGCTTTTAATTTTTTTGAGTATCAATACCTATTGAGTTATTACTCAATAAGTTTAACATCAAATTACTACTTGATTGTTTGATCAAGTGGTAATTCTCTGTTAGTAGTTTTTGAGGAACCTCTGAAGTTATCCATGGTACCTATATTATTTTACATTTCTACAAGGAAAACACAAGAGTTTGAATTTCTCCACATTCTCACCTATTGTTGTTATTTATAGTGCCTATCCTAATGTGTGTGAAGTGGTGTCCCACTGTGGTTTGATTTACATTCTCTTAATGACTTGTGATATTGAGTGTCCTTTCATGTGCTAATTATTGGCTTTTTGTATAACTTCTTCAGAGATGTCTATTCAAAATCTTTGGCCATTTTTCACTCATGTTTTTTGTTGGTATTGTTCTTGTTGAATTTTAAATTTTCTTCTTTAAATTTTCTGGATATGAATATCTTATCTGATATATGCTTGGGAAATATATTCTTCTGTCAGTGAGGTGTCTTTTTACTCCCTTGGTAGTCCTTTGATACCTTTCATTCTACTTTTAGACTTAAAATGAAGTGATTGCTACCATATAAATAATTTATTTTCCAATTTTACTTAAAATTATTATAAACACATGTTAAAGATTGACTATTAGAAATTTTGCAAAACATTAAAAATTTAAATTACAACAATATGTCATTTTTATTTAAAACTACTTTCTATATGAGTATTGAAAATGTACTTACCATTATAGTTAATTCAAGTTTGGGAAGAAGTGATTTCTGCACAACAATAAACAATAAATAGCAAAAGATTCACCTTTGACTATTAGAGTTACCATCTGACTCAGGCATTCTCACTGGGACCCAATGAGACTGTAAAAGAAACTTCATGCTTCACAAATAGAAAAAAATCACCTTCCCTGCTTGTTAAATGACTTTCTATGTTGAAAGACAACAGCCTGAGGTAATTAAAAGCATGTATCTGAAGGGACATGATTGTGTTCACATTTGGGCTCTGCCCCTACATGGCTCTGTGTCTAAATTTTCTCATATGTAAAATGATGGCAAATTCTAGCATTACCTCATAAAACTGTTTTAAGAATTATTACCATTCAAAAATCTTTGAAGTACTAAAAAAATTAATTAAGATATAATATACACCAGGATCTGCTAAATACAAGTGTTAACTAAAGAATTCAATTTCCTATGTTGATTCCATATATATTTCATCAACAATTTATTATTAGTGTGTATGACTCAACATCTAATGAGTTATATACATTAATTAATCAACACCTCTCACTCTGATGAAGATATTGAAGGGAAATATTTAAGGTCCTATGGCCCCATAGATTGAGCCTTTTTTACCAAGTATTTCAGCATTACTATGAAATGGATTAATCACCCATCATTAATTCAAAATGTACCTATTAAGAATATATTGTTTTTTTACCCCAAGTAAACTTTAAAGTGGTTGTGAGAGATAAGCAAGTGCAATACATTATGATGTACAATTAAAGTGAAGTAGAGTGTGCTCTGCAAACATACAGTAGAGCATTTAACCCAGACTTTGAACACAGGATAGGCAACTTAGAAGATGTGACATCTAAGTTGAGCTCAAAAGGCTTTTTGGATATATTGCCTACTAAAAAATTGAAGGAAGTTTTCAGAGAGGGTAATTAAGGGAGATAATTCCAACTGAAGAAATATAAAAATAAAGTTCATGAACAAAAGCAATTTGATATATAGACAAAATTGGGAAGACAACATGACTAGTATGTACAAGAGTGGAGGGAAGAGGATGGAGAGTGCTAAGAAATTTACAGAAACAAAAGCCCTGAGGGCTCCAATAAACTACTTTAAGTATTTTAAATTGCATATAAACATCAATGTCAGTACAGTGACAGAATCAAAGTTTTACTTTGTAAATAAGGATCACTTTGATTGTACTTGGAGGAAATCATGAAAACAAACAATATGGGAGGGAGGAAAACCCTTTACGAAGTTATTACAAAAACCTACACTAGATGTAAGGATACCCTGGAGGATAGCAATGGCAAAAGGGAAAGATAAAAGTGAAAGGTCTAAGTAGATATTTAGGAGAGAAGTTGATTACAATAATTTTCTGTGTATAATGCACACTGGCTTTATCCAGATATGTCAGCTAAAAAGAAGGATGTGATTATAAAAGGGTAGGACTAATTTGACAGCCATATAAATGTTTTTAATATTTTCATTTATGCTTGTGAGTTAAAGTGTAACTCCAGAAATCAATAAAAATATCTATATGCAAACTAATACCCTGGAATATGATACTAGTTATGCTATATAAAAATTTTTATACATAAAATATTGTTACATAAAATTTCTTCTACCTTGTATCTTTTATTGTGTTTTATAATTATTTCTCACATAAAATTTTTTGGACCATAATATTTTGAAAAGAAATGAAAAAATATGATTTTAATAGATAAAACAAATACTTAAATATAAACAAAAAAATTTTAATTAAAAAATTAAAGTAAAAGATTATTTCCTAAATGTTTAGGCCAAAACATGGGTCCACATTATACTTGGCTAAATACAGTAGCATGAAAAAGATGGAAGAATCAGTGATATGTCCAGGTTCCTGGCTTGAATACAGAATGTGTGAATGTTGAAGAATGGTTAAAAAGAAACATATGATAAGTTTATATGGTCTGAAACATAAAGGAGGAATGACATGGCAAAAGAGGTTGATTGGGGCCAGATCAAGTTTGGGTATAAGTAAAATTAACTTTTTGTGATGTTAATCTAAATGAAATGGGAAATCATGTTGAGTTTTATTGCTTATACAATTTATTCTCAGGCAATTAAGGAAATAAAAATGAAGACTCTGATTAATTTCCAGATCCCCTGTGTATGGCTTGGTAAGTTGTGTACAGCAAAAATCCAGGGCATTCAAGTCACATAGATTATAATACAAATGGTACTGTTCAAGACATTGAAAACACAGTAGCCATCTTTGACAGATCATGTTATATGGTTTTCTACTTTGTTTTATGTGAATGTCTTAACTCCTCAGTAAAATAAGCAGAGTTTATGTTTCATAATTCTTTTTTATATCTCAATTTACTTAGCACAGTTCTGAATACACAACTAGCTCTTGCTAAAAAGTTGTTGTCTTGGGTCTAGAAACCACCATTCATTTTGACTTTACTACTCTAAGTACTTCATATTCTATCACAGAGTAACTCAATTACACTTATCAACTTTAATAGTTTATTTTTATTTCTATAATAAGCCATTACCTTCACATGACTATATTTTTACTGAAGGAAGTCCAATGAATGATAAGTTTTATAACATGTTTCCATTTTTCTTCACTGGTCATTTTTACTGGAATATATGTAGCATTTGTTCCTTGAACATTTTCAGAAGGAAAAATTTAAGACCTTGATATGGTTTCTTTTATACTATATGTTTATATATCAATGGCCACTATCCCTGCATTTAGTGAAGAAACCATAAATTTTGGTATCACATAATTATTTGTTATGTTTCCTGGGAAATACTTTTTCACTGTCATGACTAGCAAGTCAATTATCATTTTAGATGTTATATCCACTACAACTAATAGCCTTATAATTTATTTCAACAGTCAGAATTAATTATAGAATATATTTATACATACACACACACACACATATATATGTGTGTGTGTGTGTATATAAAAAGTGTGTGTGTGTGTGTCTATATATATATATATATATATATATATATATATATAGACACACACATACAAAGAGATTAAACACACACACATGCACACACACACACACACACATACTAACACACATACATGTATATACACTTTTATGTAGAATTTCATTGTAATGGTAAATAGTTCAAGAAACTTATAATCAAGAATAATCTACTTCCCCTTTTAAAATATATTCTCATTAATTAAAGGATTTTCTGATTATTGTTTCATGGTTTACAGTTATTAAACTCAGTTGTTTATGAGTGAAACACTACCATACATAAAATTTCATTTTTGAGTGGGAAAGGGTTAGAAGAAGATGGGACTGACACCATTGACTCACTGAGACTGAACAATTTGCAACTTTGCTAACAGGGCAAGGAAGAACAGCATGTATTTGCTTACTTATTTAACATACACAGATATAACATTCACCACTTACCAATGAGAACTGGCCTATTGCCAGATTTAGAATGCATTACCGAAGGGTGTAATCTGCTGAATCCACATTATTGTACCATTAACATTACTGTAGCCATCTTCTATGATTGCTGTATTAAACCAAAATTTCATTAATTCTTCCAGAGCCATGTCTGACTCTCCACTAGGTCACTGCCATCACCATGTACACTGATAAATGAGATTAGAACAGAGTGTGTAGAGTATATAGGTTATGGCATGTTCAATTTACATTATAATTTAGATAGAATGATTTGAATTTACATGTTTGAAATAATGACATGAAAATATATAAATGGATTTGTGCTATAATTTTGAAATGAACATGTCAGGTTCACATAGCCAAACCTTTATTAGCAGCTAAAACCTGTTTCCTATCTCCAAAGCCCCATATATCCAAACTGCTCACCATAGTCAGTAGAACATAAGTATCTCAGACACATTATAACCTCTGCACTTTTAGAGAGTGAAGTCACTATTTTTCTGTGCTTTTGCATCCTCTATTTTCATTAATGAATGCTGCTATTGTGCCTAAGCAACCAGAACTCTGGAATTCATCTTGAACTCATCTATCTCCTCACCTGACTTTGCCTTTCCTACTAAGTCACAAAACCTGCAGATCTTTCATCTGGCGTGACTGCTATAGCAGAAATGGATACCTAGTATTTCTGATGTAGTGTTATTCTTCTCCAACCTACTGTGAAGATTATCTTTCTAAAACACAAAATGAATCATGTTATTCCTCTAATTAAAACTCTTCAGTGACTTTCTCTCAATTTCAGAATGAATTCAAACTTCAGAAGAGGTCCTTTATAATTAAGCCTATTTTTCTCTCTGGTCACTTGCTTTCCTCTACCTTACCACATTACCCAAAGACATTTCAGCCATATGTAAACATTTGCCTTTTTTATTAAATACATATCAAGTTTTTGCTTGCCTCTGTATCTTTATACATATTGTTTTTTTTTCCACCTGAATGCAGTTTTCCCATTATTTTTCTAAATCTGGCTAACTTCTATAAAGTCCTCCTGAAAGTCTCTCTTAAGCAATACCCTTTACTCCCAAAACCCTTCCTATGTGCTTCATGTGTCTATTTTTACAAACTTACCAAACAGTATTTTATTTATTCATATGTGTCTCAATGACCAAAAAAGCTCCTTCAGGGCAGTCCATGTTTTGTATTAATAGTTTTGCATAATCAGTGTCTAAGCAAATTTTTCATCAGATAGATTAATTTTTATTATATTGACACTCCACTGATACTAAATTTTTTAAGATACTTTACTCTAAAAAATATACATACAAAGATAATTATTAAGAGCCATGTGCCACAGTCAGCATGGCCAGTCATAAAACTCGAGAGGGAGTAACTGGGGTATGAGAAAGACACAGACACATAGTAAAAGTTAAAGCTGGGGTTAGATGAGACAGTGTCCTCTGATAGAGAGAAAATGACCCACAACTGGCTAAGCATGTTTATTATATAGGCAGAGGGTTATGCAGAATTACAAGAAGCCCTACATGGGAAGTAAGGTTAAAGTATCTTCTTGGGAACATTCCGTTCACTCTGTAAATATCAAGGCTCTTTGATCCTGGGTGCCTGGCGTCATATCCATAGCTTGCTGTTTTCACTGCAATTGCTATTTGATGAGATCAGCTGCCATGCATTGGCCTTGCCTTTGGAAGGAAAGCATTCCCACATGCAGTGCTTTGCCTCTGCTTGTGGCTCAGCTGATGAGCAAGGCTCAACCACTTTCCACATCTCCCTCTTTTTTACTTTTTAAATGCAGATGGTGAACAGCTATGTGACTTTGTTTAACTGATGTTGGATGATGTGGCAGCTAACTGAAAAAATGCAAAACAAGATTAGTAGTTATGTAATAATGCCAACAACATACAATGCCATATGTTTTAAAATATTAAAATGATAAAACCCTCCTAAATCATTGAGGAAATCTTTGGCTAATTTTTCAGGGTTTAGTATTGTATCTCTACTACTTTGTATGGCTTGGATATGATGATGAAGCTGTAGTAAATTTATGCTTTTGTTATTATCATTCCAGCCTCCCATTAAATGCATTTTTAACTTTCTTCAGTCCCATTGGTTACTATTATAGGGAACAGGAGTCACACAGATCCAATTAATATCTACATGACATTGTAGCTTTTGTCTGAATTTTACACTTTGCAGCTCATTTCCAATACCAATCATATTTGCTTCCAAAGCATTCAGTTTGTCCTCTAATCTTATATCTATAGCCTCTTTATCTCATAGCACCAAGGATGTATTTTGGGTCAACTGATTAACATAATGAGCAGTTTGAATGCTTTGAGTTAGGGCAAATGCCGAGATTACTGTGGATGCAATGATAGTGACTAAGGTAATCATGCCAAAGATGATGAGCTCTAAAGCCCCATGAGTTCTGGAGAGTTGGTTGTGCAATTATCTCAGGGCTTGAAGCCCTGCATCTTGATACCATTTTCCAGAAACATTAGTAGGAAGCATAAGAAATGAAGGCTGGTATAACACCAAAATATGTTGACCTGAATTAACTCTTAATGATACAATTAGTAAGATTACATTTGAAATATTGTACAAAATAATGAGATCTTAAGTGAGTAATATTAGTATCTCCCATAACAAGAATAAACGGGGGCTGAATACAGGCTCACAGTCCATAACAGGGGCTGGTACTGCAGCCTGAACCCAAATTGGCCAAGGTACTACTGGTGAAGTTAACAAAATCTAAAGCCTCAGCTAAGTGCCATATGTCCCATTGTGTGTGACATGATTTAGTGCTCAGAATATTGCTTACAAAGCATCTGGATGACATAAAATCATGAGTAGGATGGGACTTGTCTATTCTATGAGACCAGTCATAAATGGCTAGGTTAGTTCCTGAGATGTTACATCTAAAGAGAAAAACATAAGGGCAATCACACCACGATGGAAATGCCCTCATTTCTATAGAGCTAGAGTTAGGAAAATAGGGGAATGGGGAATGCTAATGATGAGTTCATCAAGAAAAGTTAGAAAGCCTCATCTTGGTAAGAGTCTGTATATATTTTCCAATGTCCCAGGGGCCTGAAACATTAACAATTCCAGAATTCCAGTGCCCCCGAAGGATGTTTTTTCTTGACTCATTTGTAGACAGCCTACTTAGGGAGTGTTAGACAAACAAATAAGGAGTGCGAAGCTACACCCCATATATAAGTAATTTAAATGATGAGTGGGGCTGATATGACTGTCAGCCTGACCTCCCATCATCTTAGTATTATTTATAAAGACTGGCACTGAGCCTTCCTCTGAAGAATTGGAGTTGACAACTGGTGGGTCTGGAAAAGAAGTCCAGTAGGACTCTCCAGAAATCATACTAACCTGACAAGCCAAGACAGCCAACATGGCCACAGACATGGTAGAGGGGGTCTGAACAGCACCCTGTGTTTCAATCATTTGTTGTTTTACAGTTATCAGCTTTTGTACCTGCCCCCAGCAGCATATCCTGCATAATCTACACGTTATGAGCTTGATTTTGTTTAACCAGTTCAGGACTACATTTAACCCAGACTGATTTTCAAAGTAAATATTATCCTGACTGTAAGCAAGCTTTTGCTAACATTTGCCAATCATGAGATGCTAAAGCATCAGTAGCTATAGTTTTAAGCAAGCTAATAACAAAAGGAAATGTAGGGCCATACATTACACAGGCCGCCTTAAGCTCTTTTAAAGTCTTGTATGCATGAAACCGATGTTATCCTTGCTAACAGATGTCACCCCAATAAGTCTAACAATAAAAATGAATTAAAAAAAAAAAGAGTTTCATGCATACACAACATGTTCCCTGGATTTTGAGAATTAGGTCACTCAATCACTGGATACATATGAAAGCCGGTAACATCTTCATTAGCATTCCTAGCCTGATGCAAACATTGTTGTAATTGAGATAGCGCTGAAGGATGATTAATAATAATAATAATAATAATTATTATTATTATTATTATTATTATTATTATCATTGTTATCATCATCATCATCATCATCATCATTTTTGGTAGAGCTTCGGTAGCCCATGTGGAAGAAGAGGCCACTAAAGCTAAATTAGCAATATTCTGAGATAAGGTATCATCACCAGAATCCTCATTTCTGTGTTCTTGCCAATTTTTATCTCCCTCATGTTCTAACTCTTTCCCATAATCAAAAAGAATGGACTCAGCAGGCAGAATGGCAGCTGGTAGAGGGGATTCTGAGGCTGAAGAGGGTGAAGGCATTAATCCCTCATACTCTTTCACCATTTGTCTCAAATCTTTAGCCATGCTGCAGGATGGCAACATTTTTTTCTCTCTTTCTGGGTCTAAACAATCTCAAATTAAGAACCACAACATAAAGGTAGAAATAGGTTCTTTATCAGGTCCTTTGGCAGTATATCAACCTCTTAACTGTTTTCCTGTCCTTTTCTAGGTTTATAAATTTATAGTTTTCTCCTCAGGGAACCAAGAACATGCAACTTGGACAAAAGCAAAAGATTCTTCAAGCTGTGCTCCCCCACCTTTTGGTGGTTCCCTGGCTGGGAGACGAATGTGGCACTTTTATAAGGCAACTTCTGGCGTTAAGCACAGCCTTAAGCATTTGAACATATAAAGTCCTCTCTTGGGACCCTGCGTTTTTCATGTTTTATACCCAGCTACTTAAATATGCTCCTTACTTCCAAGTATTATATTACCTTGATGCAAATCCTCTTCTGGAGTGTCTCGTCATCTTTGAGTTTGTAGAGTTCTCCCATTCTCAGGCCCCATTTTGGGCACAAACAGCCAGTCATAAAAACCAAGAGGGAATGACTGGAGATTGAGAAAGACATAGACACATAATAAGTGTTAAAGCAGGGGCCAGGTGGGACACTGTCCTCTGGAGGAAAGACAATGATCCAGAAGTAGCTCAGCATGTTTATTATATGGGCAAAGGATTATGCAGAGTTTCAAGAAACTCTGAATGGAAAGTAAGCTTCAACTATCTTCTCAGGAACATTCTGTTCACTCTGCAAATGAGAAGGCTCTTTTATCCCAGGTGCCTGGCATCATAGCCATAGCTTGCCGTTTTAACAGCAATTGCGATTCAATCAGAGCAGCTGCCATGCATTGTTCTTGCCTTTGGAAGAAAAGCATTCCCATAGGCAGGGCTTTGCCTCCACCTGGGGCCCAGCTGATGATCAATGCTCAGCCACTCTTCACAAAGAGGAGGACTGACAATATAATGAGAAACACTGGTTAGGAATAGTTGCTGCAATAAAATTTTAAACATAGCACTGAGTTTCTTGGCAAAAAAAGTAAAAAGGAACAACTTCATTAAATGAAAGAAATTTGCAATATTTGTTTTTCCCCTGAAATTTTATACTGAACATTAGTTTGACATATAATAAATGAAGACTAGTTAAATAATAGAGTATTTTTTATTAAAAAATTAACAACAAAATGGACAATGTCTTCAATGACATGTCTAAGCTATGGGTAAAATAACTACTACTAAAATCAGCCTTCAATTTAAAAATTAAAATGATAACATAATATTAGACTAATTCTACTAAGACATTTTTATGAAAAACAATCTAATACAGTTAATGCGCATTATGTAATAGTGATTCTAACTTGACACAGAGATACAATTTAGAATATATAGAATAGTGAAGTGAGATCATTTCCTTTGGAGAAATATGCAGTCATACACACAGCTACAAATAGCATTTGTTTTTAGCTAGACCTTTTACAGAACTTAAATAAACAATGCATTTTCAATTGAGATACTCTAGAAAAATGTATTGGGGTATAAGGCAAATCAATATTTCACCATAGATATTATGGAAATCTGACTTGTGTTCAAGACAAGGCCAAATTTTATTTAAGTGTGGTTCTAGAATTTTCCTCCAATGAACATGGCAGAAAAGTTTTTCACATAAAGTGTGATTAAATGAAAAACAAATGGATGTGTTAATTACACACTTTCATCTATCAACAAAAATGTATCAATTGCTTCCTCCTCATTTTTTTCTCAAATGCTCAACAAGAGCAGGCAGTCAGTCAAAATTTAGCTGATTGCCTGGGGCTTTAGTAAATTTTCCTCTGCAGGCTCTCTGATCCTGGCAGAGTTTCAGTCCAACAGATCTCTGACATACTACCTTGGGTGTCAACTTTCAGTCATTACACACTTTTCCCTAAAGTGTTTTGAATGAACTTCTGCTTTGATAAGGCTTCTTCTCAGAAGACAGAGAATACCCAAATATGCCCTCAAGTTCTTTTCTTTTTTTTTTGAGGGGGGTAGTTTCCGGGCTGGGAACCAAATCTGGGCCATGGCATTGAGTGCATTGAAGCCTAGCCACTATACCACCAGGGAAGACACACCCCTCAAGTTCTGAGGACAGTTTGAGCTCTAAACACAACTCCCTTTGAGTTTCCTGGTGGTATAGTGGCTTAAGGCTTCAGTTCTGGCATTGTCAAGGCTGCGGCCTGGGTTCGATTCCCAGCCAGGGAACTACCCACATACTACACACACACAAAACAAAACAAAACATAAAACAAAACAAAGAAACAAAAAACAACTCCCACTCTCTCAAACCTCCAAGTATTTATCAAAGTTAATCTTCTGCATCTGGTCTCCACTTTGGTTCTTATACTGATCCTCAAAAGTCAACTATGTACAATTACTGCACAGCTATTGGTATCCAAATGCTTAAACAGAAAATTTGTTTTATTAGTCAACATGGAGCTCTATTAGAAACTCTTAATACCATTTAGAAATAGTTTACTAATGCCTACAAGTAGAAAAAGCAAAAGGCAACCATTAAGAAAATAGTCTTATCAATTCTCAGCCTTTTGACTAAGATCAAGTGTGAAGAAAATGGTCTTACACCCAGTTTGGCCAGTAACTCACTTTGTGATGAGGGTAGTTATCTAAACTTTTTGGGCTTGTGAACATCTACACTGAAGAAAATACTTGCTCTACCTACCTTAACTGTTATAAGAATCTAATTTTTAAAGAGATTTTTATAAGTTTAGAAAAATAATTACTCCTTCATTCTTTTTAAACTTCTTGAACATGTGCTCTGTGCTAAGCATTATGCCAGGCATGGAATTTTCAGTTAGTGAAAAAATAAAAAAACTAAATAATTATAATTATGGTATCATGAAAGAAAAGTATTAGATGTAAGGAAAGCATCAAATTGAAGACTTAAATTACTATGAGGACTTAAAAATGTTTTCCCTGAGGAATCAACACCTAAACAGAGCAATTAAACTGAGTAGGACTTAATTAGGCAAGGATGTATAGGATAAAGTTGTAGTCAGAGGAACAAAAACCATAAAGTACATACAAATACAAAGTGAAAATAGAATATATTTAACTTTTCATAAATATTTAATGTGTAACATTTTACATGATTTGCCCCTTGTAAGTTCCAGTCTTGTAGGTTCATCTACAGAGTGACTCAAATGTAGGTTTACAGCATAGTACTTAGTTAATACATTATGATACAAATTCTGATTTGTTGTGATGAATTTAATTGATTCAATGGTGTACCCTTGGATTATTTTTAATTATCTGGTTTTTTTCTTAAGAAAGCAATGAGACCCTAACTCTCACTATATTATATTATAGTTCTGTACCAATGCATACATAACAAAAAAAGATAAAGAAATAACAGGACATAAAATAATTCTGAATAATGTTTTTATGACATAGTTAGGTACTACAAGTTCAACATTTTTATAGTTTCCTAGAATATGTTCTACTTAAGCACATGTACAAAGCTATAAATCTGTTATTTCATTTTTTAAGATGTGTGCTTTCAGTTAATTACCTCACACCTACAACTGGAAGACCTATTTTATATTGACAAAATGAGTCAAATTAAAATAACATGAAGGGAAGTGGTTAGGGAGAAAGAACAGTGACACAAATACATGGTGATAGAAAAAGAACTGACCGTGGGTGGTGAACTCAAAATACAACATGTAGATGATGTATTATAAAATTGTACACCTGGAACCTATGTAATTTGTAATTTTAATGTCACCCAAACAAATTTAACAATGGAATATATTTTAATGCATTATTAATGCACACCACAGATTTATCTCCTCATAGCAAATTGAGATACTAGATCATTAATCTGAAGATTTTTATCTTGCCCCAGACACATGTAATATCATTTTTTCTGATCATTTATTACAATATTTTTTAATTCTAAACTCATTAAATGAACTCAACCTGCATAAGATCTTTAGCTAGGCCCAAATTAAAGTGTTATACACTCTTTCCTCTCTCTACTCCTCTGGAAAATATACATATGTACTGCATGGTTTGCCGTGTTTGCTGTTTTATTGCAGTTAATATATAATATATAACAAAGTGCAACCTAAGCAAATCTCAAAAAGACCAGCACAGAAACCCGAAGCACACCTCTAACCCGGCCAGGCAAAGAGATGTCCAGCTCAACGCTAAAGAGCACAGAGAAAAATATTGGGACCTTCAAATATCAGCACAGATACTACTTGCAGACCTACATCTTCACCACCACAGAGACATCCTGTATAGACCCAACCTGGTCTTCACAGAGAGCTCCAGCGAACATCCAAATGGAACAGAACAGAGCTGTTAATGTAGACCTTCATGGTGACCAGTACAGAGACCAGAATATCACATGAACACATAAGTAAGACTTCAGGAGAACCTGAAATGGGCCAGAACGGACCTCAGGAAAATTGCAAATGTGACGGAAAGGAAAAATCTCCAGCAGACCACCTATGTGACCAGCATAGAGGCCACAGGGAGGCAACCAATCTGACCAGCGCAGAGACCTTATGACAATTTTCACGGGAACCACCATGAAGACGCTCTGGATACCCATAGGTTGAGTAGCTCAGAAATTTCCAGTAGAACCTATCACTCACCAGAAAAGAAATCCCAGGCAGATACGTACACTGTCAAGCATGGAGACCTCTGAAAGACCCAAAATGGCATGTCATGGAGACCCAAGAAACACCACCAACCTTACCAATACAGCTACCCACAGCCCACCCTAAACCACGCCACCACAGACACTTCAGACAGACACCCATGTTGAAAAGTACAGAGACGCTTTGGCTGAATCCAACCCTGACAAGCACATAGACTCCGTTCAGACATTTAATCTGACCACGACAGGGTTGTAAGGTAGAATTATATCACGACCAGCAAAGAAGCAAGTGTAGAGTACCTCCTGGAAGAGCAAAAACACACTGGAGAAATCCCTACCCTTAACAGCACACAGATATGAAGCAGGAAGCAACCTCACCAGAACCAAGCCCCTGGCACATATCTTTGTGAACACTCCGAGACACAAGCGGATTTCAAACATGATCAGTATGTAAAGCAGGTTCTACCGCCAACCCTGGTGGAGCACCTAGATATACAGTGGCATCCTAACCAGACCGCACAATAATTTCAAGCAGACACCAAGTTTGACCAGCAGAAAGTTCCCGAGATGATTTCCAATCTGACAAGCAGAAAGAACCCTGGCCTATCCCACCTTGACTGGCAACACAGATTCCTAGACTGTGTAATCTGGCCAGTACACAAATCAAGGACCAAACTCAACGTGAATGATCATAGACTCCAGTAGACCTAGATCCTGAACAACTCAGAGACCCCTGTTGACTGCTAACTCGAACAACACACTACCCTACCACATAACCGATATGAGAAGCAGATATCCAAACATATCTCCAACGTGACCAGCACGTGGACTCCAGGCTGATCCCCGAACTATGCAGTAGAGACTGCAGGGAGATCTCCAAATGGGGAGGCACAGGGACCACCGAAATACCCTCAGCATTACCGGGAATATAAATCCTAGGATGACCCCTAATTGGACCAAGACAGAGAACCGTGACAGACCCCAAACACACAAACACAGACTCCCCAGACATACACAAATTCTGACTAGGAATGACATCCCTGGCAGACCCTGAACCAGTCAACTAGAGAAACCCCAGGTAGACTTCTAACCTGACCAGCAAAAAATCACAAGAAGAACCCCAACCTGATCAGAAGTTCTTAACACTGAGCAGCAGGAGGATGGAATCAGACCTACAGACTCACCAACATAGTGAGCAAAGGCAAATACTTATCCTTACTGGGCACACAGAAACCTACAAGACCTGTCGCGTGACTAATACATAAACCTGTGGCAGGCCTATGACCACACCAGCACAGAGAACCCAGGCAGACACTCAATGTGACCTGGTATATCGACTCCAGTATGACCTGTTAATCCACCAGCTCAGAGACCTAAGGCAGACCCCCAACATGACAAGCAGACACCCCAAGCCGACCTCAAACCTGACCAGTGAAACACTCTAGTCTACTACCAACTTCATAAACACAGAGACCAACGTTAAAACTCCACGCTGACTGGGGAAAGAAACCCTGAGGTGACAGCCAAACTGACCTGCACAGAACACCTGTGAAGACCTCAACACTGACCCGCACAACTAACATAGGCAGAGCTCCAAACACATGACGACAGACACCCCAGGCACACGCTCAACCTGAGCCACACAAATTGCACCAGAAAAACCCAAACTTGAACAGAACCAAGAAATCCAGCATGAACTCAAATTATTCAGCACAAGAATTTCGAGAAGACCTCAACCTGACCATACAGAGAACCAGAGAGGAACTCAAACCTGCTTAGCATAGAAACCCCCAACTTACCCTCACCTGAGCAGAACATAGAACTGCAGCCGACCTCAAAGTTCATTAACACAGAGACATCAAAATGAAACTCAACATGTCAAGACCAGGGACGCATGTAGACCTGGATCCAAAGAAGGTAAGAAACCCCCAGAAGACAATCGAGCTGACAAATAGAGTACCCAACTGTACTTTAACTTGAGCAACAAAGAGAACAGAGCCAACTTCTAAACAGACCAGCAAAAACACCCCAGACAGAAGCCCTACCTGAATAGGCGCACAGATCTCCAATACATCCTCATTCCAACTAGCAAACAGGAACTTGACGGAACCTCAAATTACAAGCAGAGAGAATCTGTGGACACCTCATACTGACCATCACAGAGGGCACCGCAGACCTCAAATTTGACCCTCAGAAAGAGCCCGAGAGAGTCCCAGACTCACGAAAACATAATGTGCAAACTGGCTTAAAAGGTACAGAGAGCGTGACCCCAGTCACAGTTGACTCCCCCAGAGAAACACAAGCACACACCATAGTGCACGAGAGAGATTCCAAACGTGACTGGGAACAGACTCCCAGTAGAACACCTACATATCCAACACAAACACACCACACTTATCCTAACCTGACTACTACAGGGAGCATGACCTGAACTCAAACTTGATCATCACAAAGACGATAATAAGCAGAAACTCAACATGACAAGCACAGGAACATCAGCAGACCAGGAACCAGACCAGGAAAGAGACCACCAGCAAACCCCCAGCCTTACAAGCACAATAAAGATCTGTTCATTAACTTTATAAAAAGTGCAATGTAAGCAAATCTCCAAAAAGACCAGCACAGAAACCCGAAGCACACCTCCAACCTGGCTAGGCAAAGAGATGTCTAGCTCATGGCTAAAGAGCACAGAGAACCCTCAACTATCAGCACAGAGACAACGTGTAAACCCACATCTTCACTACCACAGAGACATCCTGTATAGACCCAACCTGGTCTTCACAGAGAGCCCCAGAGAACATCCAAATGGACTAGAACAGAGCCATTAAAGCAGACCTTCACGGTGACCAGTACAGAGACCAGAGTATCACATGAACACACAAGTAAAACTTCACCACAACCTGTACTGGGCCAGAACAGACCTCAGGAAAATTGCAAATGTGACGGAAATGAAAGATCCCAGCATACCCTAATGTGACCAGCTTAGAGGCCACAGGCAGACAACCAATCTGACCAGCGCAGAGACCTTATGACAAATTTCACAGGAACCTCTATGAAGACGCTCTGGATACCCATAGGCTGAGTAGCTCAGAAATTTCCAGTAGAACCTATCACTCACCAGAAAAGAAACCCCAGGCAGATTCTTACACTGACCAGCACGGAGACCTCTGAAAGACACAAATTGGCATGTCATGGAGACGCAAGAAACACCACCAACCTTACCAACACAGCTACCCACACCCAATCCTAAACCATGCCACCACAGACACTTCAGACAGACAGCCAAGTTGAAAAGTACACAGACGCTTAGCCTGAATCCAACCATGACCAACACATAGACTCCGTTCAGACATCCAATCTGACCACACAGGGTTGTCAGGTAGAAACACATCATGACCAGCAAAGAAGCAAGTGTAGAGTCCCTTCTGGAAGAGCAAAAGCACACTGGAGAGATCCCTACCCTGAACGGCACACAGATATGAAGCAGTTAGCAACCTCACCAGAATCAAGCCCCTGGCATATAACTTTGTGACCACTCCGAGACCAAGCGGATTTAACACATGATCAGTATGTAAACCAAGTTCTACTGACAAACCTGACCAAGCATCGAGATATACAGCAGCATCCTAACAAGACCACACAATAACTTCAAGTGGACACCAAATTTGAAAAGCAGAAAGTCCCCGAGATATTTCCTATCAAATCCTGAACAGCACTAAGATCTCAGGAAGACACCCAATCTGACTAGTAGAGAGACAGCGATGTGACATCAAATCTGACTCGCACAGAAATCACTGGCTGATCCTGACCTTACTGGAAACACAGACCCCTATACTCTCTGTCACCTGGCCAGAAGAGAGATCAAGGCACAAACTTAATGTGATAATCACAGAGACTCCTGCAAACCTGGAACCTGAGATGTAAAGAGACCTATGTTGATGGTTAACCTGACCAGCACAGTACCCTACAATTTTTTTAAAAGCCACCACAGACTGCTAACCAGACCTCCAATATATGCAGCAGAGAGCTTGGACAGACTTCCAACTTGAGCAGCACAGAGACCTCTAGCATACGATTAACATAACAGGGCACCTAATTCCAGGATGATCCTTACCATGACCATCACAAAGGTCCGTGGAAGACCCCCAACCTGACCAACACAGAGACCACCAGAAGACCTCAAACCTAACCACAACAGAGATCCAAAGCAGAGTTCGGTGACCAGCAGAGAGACACCAGCAGACCCCCAACCTTACCAGCACAGATTTCCCAGGCAACCACCAATTCTAACTAGAATAAATACCACTTAAAGAATCTGAACCTGATGATCACAGAGACCACAAGTAGCCCTCTAACCTGACGAAATCACCAGAAGAACCACAACCTGACCAGAAGAGTACTCAGAAGTTCCCAAACCTGAGCACCAGGAATATCAAACCAAACATGTAACATGACCATCTCAGAGACCCGAGACATACCCTTATCAGTACTTGGAACACATACAACTAGAAGACCCTGGACATGATCAATACATAATCCTCTGGCAGGCCCATAACAAGACTAGCACTGAGACACAGGGCAGCCTCTCAATATGTTCAGGCACATAAATACCAGTATGAACCTTAAGCTGATCAGCACAGAGACCAAACACAGACGCTTAAAATGACTAGCCAAGAGACCCCAGGCAAACCTCAAAACTGACCAGCACAGAGACACCAGGGAATCTCCTACCTCATCAGCACAGAAACCCAATGTAAACCCCCACCTGATTGGGTACAAAGACTTTGAACAGAAAGCCAAACTGACCATCAGGGAAACACCATGTGGACCTTAACACTGACCAGCACAGGGACCCTATGCAGACCCTCAAACTCATCACTACAGAGCCCCCAAGCAGAACCCTAACCTGAGCAGCACAATGACCACCAGAAAATCCCAAATCTAACCAGAACAGAGAACACCAGCAGGATATTAAACTAATCAACACAAAAGGCTCGAAACTGACCAGTTCAGAGATCCTGAGCAGAACTCTAACCTGGACAGCACAGAGAACACTGACTGATAGCAACCTGACCAGAACAGAGGCCGACAATAAACTTCAAACTTGACTAACACAGAGGCCTCAGGAGGAAACTCAACATGACTATTACAGGAACACATGCAGACCTGGAACCTGACCAGAAAATTGACCCCTAGAAGTCACCCAAATGGACAAGTAAAGTACCCAAGTGTACATTAACCTGAGAAGCTGAGA
Source organism: Lyroderma lyra (assembly GCA_004026885.1). NCBI lineage: Eukaryota > Metazoa > Chordata > Mammalia > Chiroptera > Megadermatidae > Lyroderma > Lyroderma lyra. Next base: position 19,982 of record PVJL010011033.1, read on the forward strand.
GACCCCTGTAAAACTCCAAATAAACCAAAACCAATACCCAAAGAACCTCAACCTGACCAGGAACAAAGACTTCCAAAACATCCCCATTTTTAACTATCACAGAGAACCCAGACAGAACCTTCAAATGACCAGCATAGAGACTCCGGAAAGACCCCCAGCCTGAACATCAAAAAGAGCACCAACAGATCCCACAACTATCTATCACAGGGAAGCCCAGCAGATCCCAATCTGACCAGAACAGAACAAAGCAGTCCTCCAATGTGACCAGAACAGAGACCACCAGGCACACCTGACACCAGCAGAGAGACACCAGCAGACTTCAAAACTGACCCGTACAGACTCCAGGCAGATTACAAATGTGACTAGGAAGAAAGACCCCAGGAGAACCCCAAACTATGTGGCACAAACCTCTCCCAATGACCCCAACTGATCAGAAAAGAAACCACTAACTGACTGTAAACTTGACAAACACAAAACCCTCAGGCAGAAATTCAAAATGACAAGTACAAAGACCCCTGATTACCTGGAACCTGACCAGGACAGAGACCCCCAGCACACACCTGACCTGACAAGCACCACATAAAGCAGTCTACTAACCTGACCAGAAGTTTGACTGAAGCAAATCTCCAAATAGACCAGAAGGGATACCCAAAGCAGACCCGCAATGTGACTAGGCACAAAGATATCCAGCACAGTCTCATTTTAACCAGTACAGAATATTTTGACAGAACCCCCAATGACCAACATAACGACTCCTGGCAGTTTCACATCTAGAAAGATCCAGCAGACCCCAAACCTGAGCATCACAGGATGCCTCAGCAGAATGCCAACCTGATCAGAACAGAGCCCATAATGTAGATCTCCATTGTGACCAGAACATTGACCCCAGGAACACATGAGACTAGCATAAAAACTCCAGCAGACCCCAAACATGATGAGGACAGACCTCAGGCAGATTCCAAATATAACCGAAAACAGAGACCTGCAGCACACCCCTAATGTGATCAGCACAGAGTCTCCAGTTAGACAACCAAACTTAGAAGAGAGACCACATTCAGACCTCCAACGTAATCAGCAGAGAGAACCCCAGAAAATCTCTAAGATGAGTAGTTTAGAAACTCCCAGAAGACCCCAGAACTCACCAGCAAAGAGACCCCCAGCAGACTTAAAACCTGACCAGCACAGAGACCCACAGCTATCCTCTAACCTGACCAGATCAGAGACACCAAGAAGACACTCAACATGACAAGCACAAAGATCCCAGCAAAACTGGAACCTGAAAGTTAAAGACACCCCCAGAAGACCCCCAACCTGATAGGCACAGTAACACATCAGTAACCAAACTTGACCATCAGAGAGTTCAACAGGGCCCCCAAATTGACTAGCAATGTGTCCCCATGGACACATCACAAGCATAGAGACCTGAGCCAGACACTAAGAGTGACCACCACAGAGACACCAGCTGACTTCCAAATTCAATAGCAAAGAGACCTCAGGCAGACGCTGACAAGCATGAAGACCTCTGAAAGACCCAAATTGACATGTCATGAAGACCCCAGGAAGACCACCAACCTTACCAACACAATTAACCCCAGCAGACTCCAAACGAGGCCAGCACAGAGTCTTTAGGGTAACACCCACGCTAACCAGCACAGAGACCCCAGGTTGAGTCCAATCATGACCAGCAAACAGACTCCCTGCAGACTCCCACTCTGAGCAGCACAGAGATCCCAGGAAGAAACACAACACGACAAGCAGAGATACCCCAGCAGAACCCTAACTGGACCAGCAAAGGACAGCTGACAGATCCCTAACTTGAAGAGCACACAGACACCAAGCAGACTGCAACCTAACCAAAAGCAAGTCTCCAGGCAGATATCTCTGTGACTAGCAAGGGGATCCAAGCAGACTTCAAATATAACCAGGACAGAGACCAAAGACTACTCCCAAAATTAATTGAGCACAGAAAATCCCAGAAGGCATTTATCCTGGCCAGCTTAAAATTCTCAGGATGATAAACAATCTGACCACCAGAGAGATACCAAGATGACCTTTAACCTGAATAGCACATAGACCGCTTGCTGATTCCCACCTGACTGGAAACACAAACTTTTAGCCTTCCTGTAACCTGGCCAGGACAGAGATCAAGGCACAAACTCAACGTGATGGTCACAGAAATTCCAGCAGCCCTGGAATCTGAGAAGCAAAGATACCCCTGCTGACATTTAACCTGAATAGCTGAATACCCTACAATTTCTCCAACACCACCAGCAGAGATCCACCCAGACCCACAATGTGACCAGCATAGAGACTCATCCCCAACCTGTGCAGCAGAGCACGCAGGCAGACCTGAAACCTGAGCAGCAAAGAGACCCCCAGCATAACATGACTGGGAACATAAATCTCAAGTTGAGAAGGAAGACAAGCTGGCCACTGGAGAGGAGGTCCCTAAAGCCTCTCCCAGAAAACACAATTGAACAGCCACCCAGGAGCCAAGAAAGAGGACTCTAGGTGACAAAATGATGGCAGCTGAGATATCCACGCATTGCAAATAAACACCTAAGGTTTGGAGAGAAAGAGGCGAGTGGGAGAGAGGGGAAAGAGCAAAGACGGATCACAATAGGACCTGATCATGGCTGACTGCAGTGCATGGGAGGGGAGAATCCAAGAGGAGACAAGAGGAGAAGCCCTAGCAAAGCGGCAGAAAAGTGGGAATCTGTTGGGGAGCTAGGCTGGGGAACTGAAATTTGAAGCGGCAAGTTGGGGACAGAGCTTGGGAGCCAGCCTCTGGAACTCTTGAGTGGTAGCAGGGCTGAGCGAGGACTCTGAATTGCAGAGAAGACATCTTGGCTCTAGGCTCCCTAGGGACCCACTGCACAGGCACATGCAGCTCCTGCACAGGGCTAAGGTTCCTGGCCCCAGCCCGCTGTGGGGGCGAGCCAACTGAGGCAGCAGCACACAGCCCCTACACAGATGGGGCTGCGGTGCCCATTCTGGCCCGCTGCGGAGGCAGACCGGCTGCCAGCGTGGCGTGCACAGCTCCTGCATGGGGTTGTGGCTCCCGTTCCCGGCCCACTGCAGAGGCGGGCCGGTTGCTGGCGCAGCATGTGTGGCTCCTGAGCAGGGCTGCAGCTCCCATTCCAGGCCCATTGTGGAGGTGGGCTGGCTACCTTCCTACTGCAGGCTCAGACCCACAGCTTTGGACTTGTGTGCACGCCTGCTCACGTGCCCCTGGGTCCTAAAAGCAATGTGAGCCCACAGACTCTGCCCCAACATTTGGCCACGGAAGCAAGCCCGAGAAGAAAGGCGGATTTGATAGCACTCGCCCCAGCCAGCAGGAGCAGCCTTGGCCCGCATTACCCAGCTTCCCCCACATAGGACAGTGTGCCTTTTGTTGGCCTTTCCCCTTTCCTACAACCTTCGCAACCAACTAACTAATTACAGGAAGTGGAGGGACCATGATAGATACGCACCACCTCCAAACATAGCAGGAGACCAGAAATAAGAAATAAACAACCCCTCTCTCTCCCAAAATTTACCCCACACCAGTACCACCTCATGTCTGCCCTACAGCAAGACACCACCAAATACCAATCTGGGTTCCTGGGCACTACTGAACATAACGCCCTCATGTCAAAGAGGAAGAACCCAGCAGACAGGATGAATTCCTTAAAAACTAAAACTCCTCAGAAAGAACAGGACATTTATCAAGACAGCTTCTTAGACCTAGAAGTTTCTGAATTAAGTGACAGAATTTAAAGTAGCCATTCTAAAGGCTGTGAGAGAAATGAAAACATACTAGCAGAGCGCCATGGCTGACATAAACAACACAAAAAAGGACATGAATGACATAAAAAAGGAACTTCATGAACAAAAGGAACAATTTAACAAAGACATTCAAAACATAAGGAAGGTTGAGATGGAAATGTGAGAGATAAATAATAGAATAAAAGAAGTGAGAAACAAAATAACTGCCATAGTAAACAGGGCCAACCAGATGGAGGAAAGAATTAGTGATATCAAAGATCAGAGCATGGAAACAACTCAGAAAGAGGAAGAGAGGGAATATTGAACCAAAATGTTTGAAAGAACTCTACAAGAACTATCTGACTCCATGAGAAAAAAACATCAGGATAATAGGAATAAAAGAAGGGGTAGAACACTCTACAGAGAACATACTCAAACAAATAGTAGATGAGAACTTTCCAAACCCATGGAAAGATCTGGAATCCCAAGTTCAAGAAGAAAACAGGTCCCCTAGATACCTGGACCCTAACAGATCTCCAAGATACATGGTACTAAAGATGTCCAAAACGAAAGACCAAGAGACAATTCTCAAGGAAGCCAGGGAAAAAAGTATTATAATCTTTAGAGGAAAACCTATCAGACTGGCATCCGATTTCTCAGCAGAAACTCCGCAAACCAGGAGAGAGTGGAATACAATATTCAAAAATTTAAAAGAGAGGAACTTCCAGCCAAGAATAAATTATCCAGCAAAATTACCTTTCAGATATGAAGGGGGAATAAAGGCGTTCTCAGACAAACAGAAGCTGAGGGAATTTGCCAGTACCACACCAGCACTCCAAGAAATCCTGAAGGAGGCTCTTTGACCTAAAAGAAAATATCAGGAAAAATGGAATAAAGTTTGGGCAACAAGAAAGAAACAAAAATAAAACAAAAACAAACAAAGAAATAAGTAATGGCCACAGGAAAGCCTCACATATCAATCATCACCCTAAATGTTAATGGACTGAACTCACCAATAAAAAGGCACAGAGTAGCAGACTGGATTGAAAAACAGAAGCCATCCATATGTTGTCTCCAAGAGACACACCTCAGCCATAAGGACAAACACAGACTCAAAGTGAAAGGATGGGAAACAATACTTCAAGCAAATGGTAACCAGAGAAAAGCAGGAGTTGCCATACTGATATCTAATGAAATAAACTTCAGGTTAAAAAAGATGGTAAAAGACAAGAATGGACATTACACAATGATAAAAGGCACAAGACAACAACAAGAAGACTTGACACTAATTAATATATATGCTCCTAACCAGGATGCACCAAAATATACAAAGAAACTACTAACAGATTTGAAAGAGGAAAGTAACGAACACACAATAATTGTGGAAGACTTAAACAGCCCACTAAGAGCCATGGACAGATCATCCAAACAGAAAATAAATAAGGAAACAACAACTCTGAATTACACATTACAGCAATTGGACAGAATTGACATTTACAGGAGAATTCATCCAGCAAAAAGAGACTATTCCTTCTTTTCTAGTGCAATGGAACATTCTCAAGGATAGACCATATGCTGGGACGCAAAAGTAGCCTTGGCCAATTCAAGAAGATTGAAATCATACCAAGTGTATTCTCAGACCACAAGGCTTTGAATTTGGAGATCAACTGAAAAAGGAAAGCAGAAAGAATCACATAAACATGGAGATTAAACCACAGTTTAATAAAAAAGTACTGGATAAAAGAACAAATAAAAGATGAGATTAAAAATTATATAGAAATTAATGACAATGAAAATACAACATATCAGAATTATTGGGACACAGCGAAAGTGGTAGTAAGAGGGAAATTTATATCACTACAGGCCTAACTTAAACCTCTTAACATCCCATCTTAAAGAACGACAAAAAGAAGAGCAGAGAAAACCTAAAGTCAGCAGAAGGAAAGAAATAATAAAAATTAAAGCAGAGCTAAACCAATCAGAGAACAGAAGGATAACAGAAAAAAATATTACAAAGAGCTGATTCTTTGAGAAAGTCAACAAAATTGACAAACCCCTGGCTGGACTAATCAAAGGATGAAAGGAAAGGACACAAATATCCAAAATTAGAAATGAAAGGGAAGAAATTATCACTGATATCACAGAAGTACAAAGGATTTTAAGAAAATATTATGAAGAACTTTATGCCACGAAATTTAACAACCTAAAAAAATGGACAAGTTTCTAGAAACTTATACCCTACCTAGATTGAACCAAGAAGAACTGGATAATCTAAAAGACCAATTGATAGTGAAGAGATTAAAATGACTATCCATAATCTCCCTAGAGGCAAAAGACCTGGACCAGATTGTTGCACCAATGAGTTCTACTAAGCATTGAAAGAAGAATTAACACCTCAGACTCTTCTAAAAAATTGAAGAGGAAACAATACTTCCTACCTTCTTCTATGAGGCCAACATTACTCTAATACCAAATCCTGGCAAAGACAACATAAAAGAAAAAAACCATAGACCAATATCTCTGATGAACACACATGCAAAAATTCTAAACAAAATATTAGCAAACAGAATACAACAATTCATCAAAAAGATCATACATCAAAATCAAGTGGGATTCATCCCAGGAGTACAAGGATAGTTCAACATACGAAAATCAATCACTGTGATACACCACATAAACAAAAGCAAAGATAAAGACCTTATGGTCATTTCAATTGATGCAGAAAAAACTTTCGACAAGATACAGCATTCATTTATAATTAAAACACTAAATAAAATAGGTATAGAAAGAAAGTATCTCAACATAATAAAGGCCATATATGACAAGCCCTCAGCTAACATCATACTGAATGGGGAAAAGCTGAAACCTACTCCCCTAAAATCAGGAACTAGACAGGGATGCCCCCTGTCACCACTGCTATTTAATATAGTACTGGAAGTTCTAGCCGCAGCAATCAGGCTAGAGAAAGGAATTAAAGGTATCCAAATTGGGAAAGAAGAGGTGAAATTGTCACTATTTGCACATGACATGATCCTTTATATAAAAACTACTAATCTAATAGATTCCACCAGGAAACTATTAGAAACAATAAATGAATATAGTAAAGTCGGAGGATACAAAATGAATGTAAGAAAATCAACAGTATTCCTATATACAAACAACAAATCCACAGCCAAAGAAATGAAGGAATCAATTTCCTTTGTTATCACAACAAAAAGAATGAAATACCTTGGAATTAACTTAAAGAAGAATGTGACAGACTTATACACAGAAAACTATAAGACACATTTGAAAGAAATTCAAACAGATTTTAAGAGATGGAAAAATATTCCCTGTTCATGGATAGGAAGACTTAACATTGTTAAAATAACCATTCTGTGCTTGCTTCAGCAGCACATATAATAAATTGGAATGATACAGAGAAGATTAGCATGGCCTCTCCGCAAGGATGATACGCAAATTCATGAAGCGTTCCATATTTTTTGTCACCCCAATAAGTCTAACAATAAAAATGAATTTAAAAAAATAAAATAAAATGACCATTCTGCCCAAAGCAATCTACAGATTTAATGCAATAGCATCAAAACCCCACAATCATACTTTCGTGAAATAGATAAAAGAATTAGTAAATTTATATGGAACCATAAAAGACCTTGAAGTGCCAAAGCAATACTACATAAAAAGAATAAGGCTGGTGGCATTTCATTCGCTGACTTCAATTTATATTACAAAGCATCAATAGTCAAAATAGCTTGGTACTGGCAAGAGAACAGAAATAGAGACCAATGGAATAGAACTGAAAACCCAGAAATAAACCCACAAATATATGGACAAATAATTTTCGATAAAGGAGCAAAAAACATACAATGGGGAAAAGACAGCCTCTTTAGTAAGTGGTGCTGGGAAATCTGGAAAAACATATTCGAAAGAATGAACTTGAGCTGCGAAATCTCTCCACATACGAAAATTAACTCGAAGTGCATTAAAGACCTTCATATCAGACTTGCAACAATAAACTGTATAGAAGAAAACATGGGCATTATACTTATAGACCTAGGACTCAAGGAGGACTTCATGAACCTGTCCTCAAAGGCAAGGAAAGTAAAAACTAAAATAAATGAATGAGATTTTATCAAACTAAAAAGCTTCTGCACAGCAAAAGAAACCATCAACAAAGCAAAGAGACAGTTAACTGAATGGGAGAAAATATTTGAAAATAACACATCAGATAAGGGTCTAATATCTAAAATATATAAAGAACTAATAATACTTAACAACAAAAAAACAAACAACCCAATTGAAAAGTGGGCAGAAGAACTAAACAGACACTTCTCCCATGAAGAAATACAAATGGCCAGAAGACATATGAAAAAATGCTCATCCTCATTAGCTATCAGGGAAATGCAAATCAAAACCACAATGAGATACCACCTCACACCTGTTAGAATGGCTGTTATCAACAAGACAAGGAATAACAAGTGCTGGAGAGGATGTGAAGGAAAAGGAGCTCTCGCACACTGCTGGAGGGAGTGCAATCTGGTACAGCCACTGTGAAAGACAGTGTGGAGGTTCCTCAGAAAATTGGGAATGGAGTTACCATTTGACCCAGCAATTCCCCATCTGTGGATCTACCCAAAAGACTTGAAAACCTTTGTCTGCAAAGACTTATGTACCCCAATGTTCATCGCAGCGCTGTTCACAGTGGCCAAAACATGGAAACAACCAAAGTGCCCTGTGACAGATAACTGGATAAAGAAGCTGTGGTACATATACACAATGGAATATCACTCAGCTGTAAGGAAAGATGAAATATTGCCATTTGCAACAAAATGGATGGACCTGAAGATCATCATGCTTAGTGAAATAAGCCAGACAGAAAAAAACAAGAAACTGTATGAGTTCACTCATATGTGGAAAATAAAACTGAAAGCAACAAAGAGAAAAGAAATGAACAACAAACAACCCATGGACACAATCAATGTTTATTTGGGAATGAGTGGGTTAGGGAGGGGCAAAGGGGAAGGAGTGGGAGAGGAAGGAGGTGAAGCTAAATATAAGGTAATGGAAAGAGAACTCACACTGGGTGATGAACTTATACAAGTTGACAATGCACTGTAGAATTGTATGCCTGAAACCTATGTAATCCTTGCTAATAGTTGTCACCCCAATAAGTCTAACAATAAAAATGAATTTAAAAAAATCTCTGGTTGAGCTCTACCCTGATCATCACAGAGTTGCCTGGTTGACCTCCAATCTGACAAACAGAGAGACCCCCAGCAGACCTCAAACCTGACCAGCACAGAGACACCAGGTCAAGAGCCTTGTGTTCAGCTCTGAGACCCCAGCAGACCCCCAACTTGACTAGCACAGACTTTCCAGATAAACACTAATTCTGAAAAACACAGACATCCGTGGCAGACCCCCAGCCTGATGAGCACAGAGAGTCCAAGTAGACTTCTAACCTGACCAGTGAGAAATTACCAGAAGAGCCCAAATTTGACCAGAGGAGTCCTCAGAAATCCCCAAACCTGAGCACCAGGAAGATCAAAGCAGACCTTCAACATGACCACCCCAGATACCTGAGGCAAAACTTTATCACTACTGAGCACACAGAAAACCAGAATATCTCACACATGACAACATATAAATCCCTGGCAGGCCCACAACAAAACCAGCACTGAGACCCAAGTCACACTCTCAATATGCTTGGGCACGTAAATACTAGTATGACTCCTAATCTGACAAGAACAGAGACTCCAGGCAATCTCCAACCTCACCAGCACAGTGACTCAACATTAACCTCAACCTGTCTTGGTACAAACACTTTCCGCAGACAGTCAAACAGACCAGCACAGAAATCCCATGCAGACATAAGCACTGTCCAGCACAGAGACCCCAGGCCAACCTCAAAAAACACGACCACAGATACCCTAGGTAGATTCCCACCCAGACAAGCCCAAATGACCACAGAATTCCCTGAACCTGACTAGAAAAGAGAACCCCAGGTTGATGACAAACTAATCAGCACCAAAACCCCAAGAAAGCCTCAACCTGAGCAGAACAGAGACATCGAGCAAAACTCCAAATTGCCCAGCGCAGAGACTTCCAAATGACCCTAACTTGACCAAAAGAGAGACACCTCACTGACCTCCAGCTTAACCAAAATAAAGACCTCAGTTTTAAACTAAACATGACAAGCACAAGGAACCTTGCATACCTGGAACTTGTCAAGGAATGAAATCCCCAACAGACACTGAAACTGACAAGGACAGTATCCAGCAAACCATTAACCTGACAAACAAAGAGTCACCAGCAAATCTCCAAACAGATCAATACAAAAAACACAAGCATACCCCGAATCTTACCAGGTACAAAGATATTCAGCACATCCCCATTTTAATCAGCACAGAGAACCCTAATAAAACCCAAAAATGGCCAGCATAGAAACTCCTGGCTGATGCCCAACCTGACCATCAGAGACAGCCCCAGCAGACCCCAAAACTGACCATCATAGACAGCCCCACCTGACCCCGACTTGACCAGAAAAGGACTCCCAATGCAGACATCCAAAGTGACCAGAACAGAGAATCCAGGTACACCCAAGACTAGCAGAGAGATCCCAACAGACCCCAAAACTGACCAGGACTGATCCAAGGCAGATTCTAAATGTAACTAAGAACCCAAACCCCTAGCAGACCCCTAACCTGAACAGCAGAGTCCCCAGGCAGACAACCAATCTGACTAGCAAAGAGACCCAATGCAGACCTCCAACCTGACCAGCATAGAAACCCCCAGAAGACCTCTAAGCTGAACAGCTCAGAAACTCTCAACATACCCCAGAACTCACCAGGAAAGTGACCCACAGCAGACTCAAATTCTTATCAGCACAGAGACCCACAGCCAACCTCCAACCTGACCAAGTCAGAGACCCCAAGCAGACACTTAACATGACAAGTACAGAGACCCCAGCAGACCTAGAACCTTACTAGCAAAGACACCTCCAAGTGACCCCAACCTGATAAGCACAGTACCCCATCAGTAACAAAACCTGAACAGTAAAGAGTACATAAGAGGCCCCAACCTGATCAGGACTGTGTCCCCAGGCATACTTTCAACATGACCACCATAGCCACCCCATCCAGACACTAAGTGTGACCACCATAGAGATACCATCAGACTTCCAAATGCACAAGAATTGAGACCCCAGGCAGACCCCCAACCTGACCAGCATGAAGACCTTATGTTGGCCTCTAACCTGACTAAGCGTAGAGACCCCAGGTTGACCCCATCCAGAACAGCACACAGGTTCTCTGCAGAACCCAATCTGATCAGCACAAAGACCCTAGGCAGAAACAACACTTGACCAGCAGAGACACCCACTCAGAACCCCAATGAACTAGCAAAGAAAAACTTGACAAATTCCCAACCTGAACAGCACGCAGACACCCAGCAGACCTAGAGCCTTGCCAAAACAGTCATATACTGCTGTTACCAGCACAGAGACCCAAGCAGAGCCCTAACAGGACCAGGACAGAGACCAAAAGCAACATTAGAACTTCACAGCGCACATCAATCCCCAGAAAACCCCTAAACTTACCAGAAATAAGTCCCCAGGCAGACCCCCATCTGACCAGCACAGAAACCTCAAAGTGACCTTCATCCTGACTAGCACATAAAACCCTGGCCGATCATTTCCTGAGTATGAACAGAGACAGGTAGCCTCCCTGTAACCTGACCAGCAGAGAGATCAATGCACAAACTCAATGTGATGATCACAGACACTTTAGCAGACTTGGAACATGAAAAGCAAAGAGACACCTGTTGATCCCCAACCTGAACAACAGAGTACCCTACCATTTTCTCAGAAGCACCAGTAGAGATTCAACCAGACCACCAATCTGACCAGCACAGAAACTCCCAGAAGACCCCCAAACTGTTCAGCAGAAAACCAAGGCAAACCTCCAACCTGCACAGCACAGAGACACCTGGCATACCCTTCACATGACCAGCACATAAATACCAGTATCACCTATTACCTGACCATCACAGAGACATTTGGCAGACCCCCAACCTGATCAGCACAGAGACGCACAGCAGATCTTAAACCTGAGTAACACAGAGAACTCAGAGAACCCCGTCAGACTCCCCACAGAAACACCAATTTTGAGCAGCACAGACATTCTGACAGACCACCAGCCTGACCAGCACAGAGATACCACATACTCCTTTAACCTAATCAGCAAGTAATAACCAGAAGAACCCCAAGCTGACCAGAAGAGTACCCAGAAGTCCCCCAACCTGATCAGCAGGAATATCAAACCAGACCTCAAAGAAGACCAACAGGCAGACCCTTATCATACTCGGCACACAGACACTGAGAAGACCCCTGACATGATGACCGCATAAAGGCCTGGCAGACACATGACCAGACATGCACAAAAACCCAAGGCAGACTCTCAACATGACCAACCACAGATAACTTAGAAAGACACCTGACCTGACCAGCACAGAGACCCAAGGCAGAACTCCAACTTGGAAAGCACAGAAACCCCCAGGACCTCAAACCTGACCAGCATGGGAAACTGAGGCAGAGAACTCTGTGAAAAACATAGAGGCCCCAGAAGACCTTCAACTTGACCAGCACAGACTAACCAGACAAACAATTCTGACCAGCACAGATGTCCATGGCAGACCCTGAACCTGACCAACATGGAGAACACCATTAGACATCTAACCTGATTATCAAGAAATCACCAGAAGAACCCCAACATTACCAGAAGAGTACACAGAGTTCCCCCCAACAGAGTAGAAAGTAAACCAAATCAGACCTCCAAACTTTCCACACAGAGACCACAGGCAGATCTTTATGATTACTGGGCACACAGACACCCAGAAGACCCATGACAAGACCAGCACATAAACCCCTGGCAGACCAATAACCAGACCAGCACAAAGACCCAAGGCAGACTCTCAACATGACCAGCCACAAAGAACTCAGGCAGACACCCAACCTGACCAGCACAAGACCCAAGGCAGGACCCCAACATGACAGGCACAGAGACCCTGCAAAGACCTCAAAATTTACCAGCACAAAGACCCCAGGCAATCTTGAATCTCACCAGCCCAGAGACCACAGGTAAACCCACAACCTGGCTGGGTACAAAGGCTCCGAGCAAACCCCCAACCTGACCAGCACAGAAACTGCAGGCAGACCAGAGAAGAGTCTAGATCAGCGACTCCAAGAAGATTCCCCCAACCTGACCAGCACAAAGACCCTCATAAGACCCTGAGCCTGACCAAGACAGACAACCCCAGTAGGATGACAAGCTAATCAGCACAGAAACACCCAGAAAACCTCAACCTGACCAAAATAGAGACCTACCACGGGTCTCAAACTTGTCCAACACTGGGACTTGAAGCAGAAACTCAACATAACATTCACAGGGAAACTTGCAGACCTGGAACCTGACCAGGAAAGTGACCCCTAACAGACATCCCACCTGACAAGCACAGTACCCACTAGTCCATTAACCTGAGCAGCGGGCAGACCCAAGCCAATCTCTAAACAGAACAGCACAGATACCCCAAGTAGACTCCCAAACTGACCATGCATAAAGATCTCCAATATATCTTTATTCGAACCAGCACAGAGAACCTTGACTGAACCTCCAAATGACCTGCATAGAGACTACTGACCAATCCTCAACCTGACCATCACAGAGAGCCAAAAATCCTGGGTGTGACCATCTCAGAGAGCCTCTGCAAACCCTCAACCTGACCAGAACTGACCTCTCGATGTGACCGGAACAGACATGCCAGGCACACACGAGACAAGCAAAAGGACACCAGCAGACCCAAAATTTGACCATGACAGACCCCGGGCAGATTCTAATTGTGACTGGAAACACAGACCGCCAACAGATTTCAACCTGCCCAGCAGAGACTCCCCAGCCAAATTCCAATTCTGACCAGCACAGCCACCCATAGCACACCCCAAACATGACCAGCTCAGAGACCCCCAGTAGACATATAACCTAAACAGCAAAAAATCACCAACAGAACCACATTTTGATTGGAAAAGTACACAGAATTACCCCAACCTGAGCAGCAGAAAGATCATACTAGACCTCAAACATGACCACCATGGAGACTCCAGGGTGACCATCCTGACAAGCACTCAGACCCTCTGTAGACACCCAATCTGACCAGCACAAAGACCCCAGACCAAAACACAGCATGGCCAGCATGGAAACCTCAACAGAACTTCAATTGAACCAGTAAAGAAACTTCTGAGAGATCCTCAACCTAAACAGCAGACAGAACCCCAGCAGACCCACAAGTTGATGAAAACTGACTTCACAAGCAGATATTTCTGTGACCAGCACAGAGATTCAAGCAGACTGCAAACATTACCAGGACAGAGAATGAAGGCAGCCCCTAAACCTCACTGAACAGATATCCCAAGAAGACCATTAACCTGACCAGCACTAAATCCCTAGGTTGATGTCAAATGTGACCAGCACAGAGACACTGAGATGACCTCCAACCTGACTAGCATATAGGCCCCTGGCTGATCTCCACCTGTCTGGTAAGAAAGACATCTAACCTCCCTATATCCTGACCAACAGAGAGATCAAGGTAGACACTTATTGTGATGATCACAGAAACTGAAGCAAACCTGGAACAAGAGAAGTAAAGAGACCCCTACTTACCACTGAACGACAAGCAGAGTACACTAAAATTTCCCCAACAACACCAGCAGAGACAAAACCAGACCCCCAATTTGACCAACACACAGAGTACCAGCAGACACCACCAGTGAACTCTCTGCTCTTTTTAGTTTTATATCACATGTTACAGTGCATGTGCAATAAAATTGGCTAAATTATTTTACTTCAAAGAAACTGTACATTTACACACACCATTTTATTACAGTTGTTCACCAATAAGTATCTGAAACCATAAATAGTTTCATATTATTAGAAAAATTAATAGTATTTTTAAGTCATCCTAAAGTAATAAACCACTCTTAGGTTAACAACATTAGAAGTGGAGATGTTCCTATGCTCATTACATATTACAGTAAAAAGTCAAAAACTATATAAAACATTACTGACAGAAAATTTGTGACATGATTTTTTTAATCAGTTAAATTCTTTAACTCTAGAAAAACAAATTATTTCAGAAAAAGCAATGAGAGAAAACACTCTAGGCCGAGGAAATACTTTAGTCATTAGATGAGAGATGCTGCTTTGATCATCGCAAAATGTTTGTTTTCTTTTTGGAGATTACTCTCTGCTGAGTCATTACTGGACACCAATGCAAGTCAGTGCATGAAAAGATTTTCATTAAAATTTATTTTCAGCTTTGCAGTGCAGACAAGAAAGACATACACACAGGTGTGAGTGTGTGCGTGTGTGTGTGTGTGTGTGTGTGTGTGTGTCTTTGTATAACTATTCTTGAATATCTGGTTCCATACAATCTTATAGTGTTTTCAGGTTTATGAAACAATATAGTGATTACACAGTTATATACCTTAATATGTGATCACAACAATTAGTCTAATAATTAATCTGTTACTGTACAAATTTATCACAATATTATTGATTATATTTCCTATGCTGTATTATATGTCATGCTCATAGTTTTTGTTTTATTCTTTTAGGTACATTTTAAATAAAATATAACAAAATAGGATGTTCTCCTTCATTTTATTAACTTCACCGAGCGACTTTGGGTTTCTGCTGCCTTTATTTAAAGAAGAAATGTTTGGAGATCAGTGGAAAGTGTTATAAAAATATTCATAAAAGTTATAAATAAAACTACTTTATTAAGCAACACCTTATATGCTCTCTCTCAGTTCCCTTTATAGGAGAATTATGAAACTGAGTCCAAATGCACAGTCAAGCTAATCCTGTAACACATATTGAAAGCTGGGGAAACAAAGGTTTTGCAGGTTTATTTACTTACTGAATGCCACAGAGCTAATAAAAGCTACAATAATATTTGTACCCATGTTCTTTGCTAAGAAAGAAACAACTTGAAAATGGTTGCTTGACTTCAAATAACACAGCATCTCTGTACATTTATCAATCTTCTGCCAATCCCCACATGTGCTGGTAATTTAATGCATTTATCAAAGGTCTTCATTTTATACATTCAATTCACCTGGGATTTCAATGTTTAAAACAACAATAAACACTTCAAATAAAAATAATAAAAATTTAATACATTACTTCAAAAATTACATGGGCTGACAAAAAGTGATCCTATACTATGCTTCCATTAAGAGAAAATTTTGAGAATAAATATGGAATCAAAGAGAGGAATAGATTTTAGTTGCTAGGGGCTGAACACAGAAGAGGTGGGGAGTGAAAGTTTGTAAAAGAAATTTTGATTTGGGAGATGAAGTATTTTATGGCTTCATAGTTACAATGGATAATTTAAATGCTCATGGATGTATACTTTGTCATGATAATTATTAAATTTTAGTATAATGAATTTAACAGCTTAATGTAAGAGAATATATCAATGTGAAAAAAAAGTAAATTAAAGAAAAAATAACAGGAACAATAAAAGAAAAATAAAAGTTATGTTCTGAAGTAGGACAGGATTGAAGGTGTTGTAGAGGAACAGTGCAAAAGATTATTACAGATTCAGCCACCTCTGCAGAAATGCTGGGCCCAGTGACATTCCCAGGTTTTCTGGAAACACTAGTGCTGGTACAGGTGACAGCTCATCTTTCAGGAGTGCTAAGTTCTTTGCTAGACCCAGGACTCTTACAGACCCTGCTTCAGACACTTGCCTACCACTCCAGAGCTGAAAGTCTATCACCATTAGATAGACCTGCAGCTCCTTCACTATTAGATAGAACTGGAGCTCTGAAGAAGCTGCATATTGTGAACACTGCTCAGTGTCAGGAGGTTACTTTGATGTTGGCTGGCTTTCTCCCTTCAACAGGCTCCTCAGGAGACATAAGAGCAAGTTCTGAGCTGTGTTGGGATTGCTGAGCTTGAACTGCAGTGAGGACAGGAGCAAAAATGGCCCACGTTTTCTTTCCAGGTGTACTTCAAATCTAGGACCAATGACTGAGGCCGTCAGAGAAGCCACCTTCCTTGAGTGTAGGCCCAGATGAAAATCTGAGTCCCTTTATTTTGCACCTGGCTCACTGCCAGCCTCCGGGTCTCCCCTTTGTGTGTGTGGCACTGAGCAATTTCTGTGGGTTCACATGCACTACCTACAAGCCTTTCTCACTCTGATGCATTGCCTCCCATGGATCCAGGTCTTTGGGCTGGGTCAACGAAAGTTAAGCTTGGCACTCCATGTCAAGGCCTCATTATATGACCTTAAAGCAGACCCAGAAGTATATACGCTGAGCATCCTGGGATGGTGGACTTTCCTGACAATTTCTGGGCATGGTTTTAAATACAGCACCACAGTGACATTTAATGAGGTTTAGTGCTTGCCTTTGGTGGCATGAAGAACCTGCCCCTCACACAGAAAAACAAAGCGTGTGTATCTCCAATAACTAGTTCATCACTGGTATTTTGTCTGAAGCTCTGCAGTGACAGTGACCAGCAGTCAGTGTAGAGGCATCACCACCATTCTGACCACCTGAATTTGAGCTTCCAGAACAACCGCAGGCTCTTTCAGCACAGACCTAAACTTGGTGACATGACATTCCTCTGGAGGGCTTAGAATAAACTTTAGGTAGAGTCATTTTTGTCCTCCACATCCCAGCCAGCAAAACTTGACCTGAAATGTGAACTTGAACAACCCCCTAGGCTACTGGGTCCTACTCAGTCAGCTTCTGCTCAAAGAATGCCCACCTTAGGTGAACACCCCAACACCCACCATACACACACACACACACACAGAGAGAGAGAGAGAGAGAGAGAGAGAGAGAGAGAGAAAATATAAGGCTGTCAAGGTAAGATCAGAGGACCAATCTCTTCTGGCCTTGACTGCCCTAAGCCTCTTTGTGTTTCCTTGGCCTTGCCCCTAAAGTTGCTAAGGGCATTTGTAGTGAGACCTGAGCAATACCTAAATCAAAAGAAAGAGATTCAACTACAGACTTTCATTACACCACTATCATGGTCCTTGGTCACAAAACAAGTAAACATTTTACTACATCAAATGTCTCCAACCAAGTGAATTGGACAAGGACTTCTTTAGAATGTGGCTGCCTACCAGGGCTGCAAGTTTTGTTGGACTCTGTGATCAGGATGTGATGTCACTGTCTTGGGTTTCCTACCTGGGCTTCCTCTTAAGACAAGGCCTCTCCAAGGCCTCTCTGGGTTGGTGACTGCTCACACTTTTCCCCATGTCAAGTTCATAAACAGCCACACCAATATGACTAACCCCAAACCCCTGGAAGGCCTGGGTCCTGCACACCCAAAACATTGAGATCCAGAGCTGAGTTAAGGCCTGATATTATTTATTCCCCAGTGATATGATTGTAGACCAACCTGTTTTTTTGGGTCTTTCTAAGTCTCCCTTCTGCAGTGTTGGTCTTTCTAGCCTTCATTTCACAGGCTGTCATTAGACTTATATATATATATATATATATATATATATATGTGTGTGTGTGTGTGTGTGTGTGTGTGTGTGTGTGTGTGTGTGTGTGTTTGAAGTACCTGGAACCTCTGGGCTAGGGTCGCATGAGCACACGGTGACAATGATAATGCTGGACTGTTGCATTACAACTGCCAAACTGTTTGTCCCCTCTTGCCTTTCCCATGACTTCCTAAGGCAGGAAGGAGCTAAGCATGGATGACACAGGGGCATAGAATACCTCACATCACCCTGTATGGCCCTAGAGGATGGCTGGTTAGTCAATGACGGGTAAAATTCCTCAAGGAAGGAACAACCTAAGACAAGCACAGTCGCATAGGGGCCAACAGGAGAGAGCTTGGGCTCTACAGAGGTGAGGCACAGCTCCTGACCCCCTCTGAGGTTAATTCCTTGCCCCCTGGATGACTTGCTTCCCACTACAGCTTAGCCTGAGATCTGATGGGATGAGTTCAACCATTCCCTCCTTGATCTGATGGAATGAGCTCAACCATTCCCTCCCTTAATGTATATTTATACAATAACAATGACACCTATTATAATCTGCCATATTAAGCCCCAGTGCAAAATAAAAACAGGCAAACTAAAAATCCCTGAGATTCCTAATAGAGATGAAACTTGCCAGGTTATGTGTAATTTCACAAACCAACTCTATCTAGTGTGAGCCTCAGTTGACAGTGAAGTCCAGCCTCCCAGGTGACCTTGAGGTGGATGCTCCCAGCTCTGGGAAACTTAGGGCCTGATCATAGCAACTGAGATGTGGTTCACATTTGTCTTCATAAGCACTATGTGAGGGGACTACAGTTACTCTGCAGACAATCAGCCCATCCTAGCAGCTCAGGTCTGGCTCTGCCCTCCTTACCTTCCAGCTCTCTCCAACCGCAGGGACATTTTTTGAACCTCTTCTATAGACATATGTATTATATTTGTGCTTTAAGTTTCTGTCCTTTTGAGCTCTCCCACACCACCACACTATTTCATCATTTACACAGACAAGAAAGCCTGAAATTAAAACACACTCCTGTGTTTGGGGTTCTCAAATGACTTTGTACACCAGGAACCATGAGGAAAGGGTTTGGGCCTACATGTTCCAGGGGATTGTGAGTAACCCAGAAGTCACTTTCATATCCTGTTTCTCTCCCCTGTTCTGGTGTGGGTCCAGGTCAATCACAACTTTTGTCACCATAGCCCAGACAATTATTTTACCCACTTCAAAATGAGGATTATAAGTTTCCAAACAAGGTTGGTCTTGCCTCTGGTTTTGGGGGGAGTGTTTTTGTATTCTGCCACATTGTGCATGACAAAGGACCCTGGAACCCAAGCAGCCCTTTGTTCAGAATAACCTTCAAGAGTGGAAAACAATTTTCAGGGACAAGGAACACATTGGGTTCTGATGGAGACCCAGAGAAAATCGACCATCCTACAGGCTATGAAATGCTTGATGTCACCATGTCTTTGCACAGTACCTGATGAAGGAGTAAGCTGAGGCTTCCTCTTCTAAATTCCTACCACACTGAGGGTGTCTGCCCCTAGTTTCAGGTGCCTACAGTGGAAACATGAAATCCACAGCTTGTTTTTTATGCATGCTCAGGAATGACACTGGGCAATTTGCAGTTGTCCTTCCCAACACCCTGACATCTCTCATTCCCCTACTATGGAACGATTGGTGCCCAGAGACTAAGTGTTTCTGCACCATGATAGAGCTTCCTCCAATGACTTTTTCCCACCTTTGATATCCTCTTTTATGTGCACTTTCCTTCTGACCCATAGCTGAACTCTCAGTGTGTGTGTGTGTGTGTGTGTGTGTGTGTGTGTGTGTGTGTGTTTGTGTGTGTGTGTTTATCCTAGTGTATGTGAGGATGCTCAGAGAACAGGGTCTTACATGAGAGAGTGTCCAAGGATCTTAGAGATTCTCATTTTCAAAGCAAACACCATGGATGAGTTGAGCTAGGGCCCAGGGACAATTTTAAAACAGTCCATTGAGGAACACTCTTTGGACATAGCAGGTGCTGTGGTTAGTTAGCCTGTGTAAAATGAAATCATGGTAATGCTCTGTCATAGAACTGTTACAAGGAGTACCAATGTATCAGCTGGCATGATGTTTTGCTAATAGTAGTTTTATGATCAATGCTACCTGACATTAGAATATTTTTCTTTTTAATAAGATGGTGAATAGGTAAACATTCTCAGTAATCAGGAGGGTCCTCCAAGGCTAAATGTGTGTGAGGGTTTCATATACAGGCAGAAAAATTTGTAGAAATGGTGGAAAATGTCCTCTTGATTTGAAAGAAAACTGTGCTTGCTGATAATGGTGGAATCTGGCTCTCTGATGTGACCCATAAGATGGGATATGTGCAGCTGTAGAAGCTGTCAGCTCATGTAAGAAAAGCTGAGATGAATTTCTGAGGGCACAAAGGGACTCACAATTCTCAGCGTCACGTTAGTTCCCAGCACAGTGCCAGAAACTTGAAACATTGCCACAACCCAGTTAAAACTCCGGTGTGGTACTCTGACAAGCAGACACCACCCTGAAGGGTGTTTCCAAAATCATAGCACTGGGACAGAAAAGGCCAGTGCTGACCTTGCCTTTACCAAGGTGCTTGGGTTCCAGAAATTTGGAGGTGGCCAAGGTCTTCTGCATTTGTGTTGAAATGGTAGCATACTGGGTGAACAAGGACGCAGAGCTGAGAGCCTTGTTAAGTTACTGCAGGTTCCCCACTTGCCACCAAGGCAAATGGGATTCATAGCTCCTATTGCAGCACCCTGCTGGGCAGAGCAGGAACCCTCAGGTTTCCATACACTTGGGTCAACTTCAAACTTTCCCATCTTGCACCCTAAAATCAACACCAAGAAATTCAATACTCCCTTCTTTCTCTGCACCTTCAGCACAAACATTTTAGGGGCGCCATATTCTCTAAATTGTGTGAGTGGTGTGGGCCCTGGAAGCAAACACTCTGGTTGTGACTGAAGTGGAGAAACCAGGAAAAATGTCCTGCATGTTGGTGGAATGAGTAATGTGCTCAATTGGATCTGAGGTGATATGCATTTTGGGGATCCTTGGCCTTGCCTGACTGAAAAAAATGACAAGGTCTTCACTGCTGGAGCCCACTCCAGCACAAACTTCCAGTTTTGTGGAACAAGTGGCTGTGGGACACATTCAAAACCCTGAAGGGAAAGATGGCTTTCACTTGGGGCTTCTCATGTCGCTGACTGCATCCTGAAAGAGTGGGAAACCAGACTTCTTAACGCCATTGGACTAGGGAGAAATGAGAGTTGGGGAGAACAGGGTAAGAGAGGAAGTGCAGTCGTGGGGTGGACTCACATATGGGAAGGCTCTTTCATGGCTGATTTTTGTTATTTGAGACTTGATTTTTGGTATCCATCTTCTTTTCCTAGTTGTGCTTGGAGATGATGTGGCATTCCAATCCCAGGGAAGCTGCCTGGACCTGCTTACACTCGAGAGCATTGTTAGTGGTTTGCAGTTTTGCAGTTTTACTTGGCAGACTGTCCAGAGTTATGTGAAATGTGTGCCATGGCAGAAACTGTTAAGTTAGCTAAAGCTAATGTGACCCCATTCCATGCACTCACCCAGATGAATGCACACAGCTTCAGATGGGTTCTGTTCATGTGCCTCATGGGCTTTCCCACCACTAAAGGTGGCAAGTTTTGACAGGGAATTGGGGAGAGAGGAGCAATAAAAGTTAAGCTGGGTTGGTGGTGCAGGGTAAGATATTCATAGCAATGCTATGGGTCAGGAGTTGTGGGTACCCAGTTGTTCCAAAAAATGTTGCCAGACAAGAGGTAACAGAATATGTACAAGGCACCAGTGCATACAGGATCCCTTCTAACTGAATTGTCTACACTTTTGCCATGAATTCTAGGTAGTTTTTGTATTAAAAATAAATTTCATAATAATATATAGTAAAAATTATTATTGTAATTGGAATTTTACTCTAATTTTGTGGATATTGGGGTTTGATATAAATGCATACTAGTTATTTCTGGTAGCAACAGTCATAATTTTAGTGACATCAATTGTTTAATTTTCAAAATGATATGTGCATCAGGTTATATAACATAAAATTTATCTTTTTTAAAGTGATGTGAAGTGATTGTTCTCAAAAAATTCTGGACTCAATATGTTATGGTAATTTAGGTAGAAACACCAGCATCTGCTTAGTTTGTAAATATGGTAATATTTGTCTTTTTTTGCAGATTGTTAGGGATGCTGAGAGTAAGGTGCTTGAGGCCAAGTCAGGGTTTAACAAAATTTCATTAAGAGCATCTGGGTTCAGGTGTGCTGAGGCCAAAAAGAGCTTCAGCACTAACATGTATTGTACCAAGGGTTTTATAGGGAGATAAGGAAGGCTTTTATGAAGAAGAGATATTGCTGTACTGGCCAAATCATCACATCGGCAGAGCAACACATATGTTATTATCTCAGTGGGTCTTGCTGTTCCATGAAAGATGTTACTTGTCTACACAGAGATGTTACTTTTCTCCAGAGCTCCAAGTTTCCAGGGGTGAGGTTGTATAGCAAGATTTCAGACCTTATATTTTTAAAGCCTTGATTATATAAAAGGGAACAAAGAAGCAATAGGAGGGACAGAAAATAGGACATCAATTATTTCTGTTTGCTTCCTGCTGAGAGTGGGTGTAGAATTAGAATTTATGTAGGGTACTAAGGAAAGGGTTGATAATGTGGTCTGGTTTCTTGTAGTAAAAAAATTAGTCCATTCTGATAAAGTGTCAACACTTGGATCTGATTCTACAAAAAAGACATGAATATCAGAAGTAGACAATGTTTAAATAATAATAAATGAAAAATTATAAGGACTGGGACAGCAGGAGAAAGAAGTAGTGAAAGAAATCATGAATTAGTAGTCATGAAAATGGCTGGGATATTTTTAGTTTTGAGGTTCATTCTAATATTTCTCAGATATTTTTTGGATTTGTCCTTACTTATAAATAAAGAAACAACAATTCTCATTTAAGTAGAGACTAATTCCTCCTTCAGCAGCCATGAAGATATCTAAACTGCAGAAACCTTGGAGGATTGATGCAGTTTTAAGGTACTCTCAGTTGCTTCCTGCAGCCTAATAGCCTTGTCTTGCCTCCTGAACCACCTGAGAGGAGTGCTGGTTTTGGAAGTTTTTCTCCCCATTGCTGGATCTGGCATCCACACAGACCTTAATTCTCTGATAGGTTTAGAGATTGTTACTTTTTCCCAGTTTCTCTGATTCTTCTCTCATGATTCTCAGCTCTCAGCCCTCCAAAGTCCAAGAGGTAGGCCAAGTAATCCCTGGAGTTTTAGCTGGGGTGGGGACATCCAACTGATTTGAAGGTCTTCTTTCTTGTTTTTTTCTCTTTTGAGCTGGGAATCCTTCTTCCACTGAGTGTGACCTCTCAGGACTTAGAGACTTTTTCACTTAACCACTCTTCAGGCCATAGAAAACTCTCCAACTCGTCACTCTAAAGATATCCGTTTGGATTGCCTTCTGCAAAATCTTAATTCCTGAGGTCTATCTGATGACAATTGGACTAAGCACCTTGTCTTTTATTGTAACATAGCATGACCACACTATAACCTGGACAATGGTTCACACTGGCCAGAGAAAGGCACTTTTTATTATGGTGTGTTCATGGACCTTGACAATTTCTGTAAATGAAATAGAAAGTGGACTTAAGTGCCCCACATACAGGAATTTTTTTGCACTCTGCACAGGACACTTCCTCTGTCAGGCTTGCTCTACCTATCAGAATCTCTTGATGCATTCTAAACATCAAGACTAAGAGCTGAAACAGATGCCTTCTAAACTCCTTCCACTCAATTTTGTGTCAGAAAACATCATGCCTCCTCCCACAGCTTTTGATTTTGATCCTGTAGACCATTGTCCTTTCTCAGCACATGGTTCTCAGAATCCTCTTGAACCCTCAGCCCCCAAGGACTTATCTTTCTCTCATTTTACTCATCTTGGTTCTCGATTTTTGTCCACCTGTGCTGCCCCTGTTCTCCCCTTTAAATAGGCGGCATGTACTGAGGGCATCATTTTAGTTCATGTTCATTTTCCCTTTGTGACTTCTTTCTGATAAAAATGCACCTTAGATCCGACTCTACTTACCCCAAAACTTATACTAAAAAATTTATATATCTCACTCAATCCTATGATTTTCCCTGGCATGATCTTTACATTATTCTGTCTTCTACTCTTTGAAGAGTAGAAGAGGTAAAAGAGAGATTCTGCTTCAATGCTGAAGCTTATGCTGATAATCTAAATAAACAAGATCAGGCCCACCCTGTTGCCTTCTAGCTGCTGAACCATCTGTTCCTCCTGCGCCTTTCCCATGACATAACAAGGAAGTGTCACGGAAATCTGATACACAATGGAATGGTATTGGTTATGCTCCTTTTATGATGACATCAGTACACTGAATCCATCCCCTCAGTGGTTTTGGTACACTGAGTCCCTGGGGCCATGTGCTTGTGTGTGAAGCCATAGTACATGTTGGAACACAATGGGGACTTTTGGGAAAAGTTGTTGCTAGGCACGTTACACATAGGCCATGGGAAAAAAAAAGACAGTTTTATTTCATTGTATATCCTTCAATAAAAGCTACTCTTTGGCCCAATTCGGGGTTCAGTCCTTCAGGGTGGAGTCCTTTGGCCCCAATTGAACTTTACTCTTGGCTACAGTCTTTTTCACCTTGCATTGCCTTTCTTGTTTTCTCACATCTTGTATTGTCCTGGACGTGGGGCTCAAGAAGAATGGTCGATTCTGAGTCGAAGTGAAGAGGACCAGGAGCGTGTTGCGACAACTACTGAAGGTAGGGAAATGCCTGAGAATATCACCAAGGTAATGGTGGATCATTACCAAAAGCAGTAGGAGATCAGAAACAAGAAACAAACAGCCCCCTCTCCCCCAAAACTTGACCCCAGCGCCACCTAGTGTCTGCCCTACAGCAAGACACCACAAAAGCAATAATCTGGGCAGTGAACATAAAGCCCTCATGTCAAAGAGGAAGAACCCAGCGGACAGGATGAATTCCTTAAAA
>PVJL010011034.1:0-45360 GCA_004026885.1 Lyroderma lyra
GATGTGGAGAGAAAGGAACTCTGGTACACTGCTGGTGGGAGTGCAAACTGGTACAACCACTGTGGAAGGCAGTGTGGAGGTTCCTCAGAAAATTGGGAATGGAGCTACCATTTGACCCAGCAATCCCCCTTCTGGGGATCTACCCAAAGAACTTGAAAACCTTTGTCCGCAAAGACTTATGTACCCCAATGTTCATCGCGGCACTGTTCACAGTGGCCAAAACACGGAAACAACCAAAGTGCCCTGTGACAGATGACTGGATAAAGGAGCTGTGGTACATATACACAATGGAATATTACTCAGCTGTAAGAAAAGATGAAATATTGCCATTTGCAACAAAATGGATGGACCTGGTGGTCATCATGCTTAGTGAAATAAGCCAGACAGGAAAAACAAAGAACTGTATGACTTCACTCATATGCGGAATATAAAACTGAAAGCTAAGAAAAAAGAAATGAACAAACAAATAACCCACGGACACAATCAATAGTTTAATGTTTATTTGGGGACGAGCGGGTCAGGGAGAGGAGAAAGGGGAGGGGGTAGGAGAGGAGGGGGGGGAAGCTAAATATAAGGTGATGGAAAGAGAAGTCACATTAGGTGGTGAACTTACTATACAACAAGTTGACAATGCACTGTAGAATTGTATGCCTGAAACCTATGCAATCCTTGCTAACAGATGTCACCCCAATAAGTCTAACAATAAAAATGAATATAAAAAAATAAAATAAAAATAAAATAAAGTAAATTTCTTGCTCACTACACACATTCTACAGTCAGATACATAAGCAAACTAATGTATATAGAGGTTCTCTTGTTGATTTGCTCTTTCTACTGAATTTTCTGTTAGTGTGTGGGTGTGCGTGTGTGTGTGTGTGTGTGTGTGTGTGTGTGTGTGTGTATGTATGTATTACATCTCACTTCTTTGTTCTATACCCTGAATGAACCCACTTACAGGATGTATTACTTTTCCTTGATTGTATCCATGTCCCAATACCAGTTACTAAGTGCAGAGTAAAAGCAAGAGGGATTTGGCAGGGCAGGTGGGCAGGAGAGCTGTAGGTAGCGAGAGAGCCAGAAAACAATTTGAAATTAAGTCAAGAAAGTATATCCACATACTCACCATAAGGAATTTCTCACTCTTTGTCCCTAGCCTCATTTTTGAGTCTCCAAAAGTATTGCTGCTTTATAATTTCCCTTTCTCAATTCCTTGTATCTTCTCTCAACCAACCACTTCTATGATACTCTCATCTTTCTCTTCCACTGATCCATGAATTCTTAAATGTTCTCTTCATTATGCAGAACAACAAATTCCTTTTGCCCTACTCTGGACCCTTCACAGCTGAGGCCCGAAGGCTATACCTCACCAAAAAACAAACAAATAAACAAAAACTGCCTTACTGTGGAGTTTTACTTAGCAACATACAGTATTCTACTCAATATTTGTCCACAAGTTTTAGGTTAACATGCATTTCTCTTTACTGGATATACTTAAACCTTGGGTATATGTGTGTATACTTAGTACTATGCAGTTTTTTCACATGTGTATATTTGGGTGATCACCACCACAGTCAAGACACAAACAGCACTAGTATATGAAATCTTCCTGCTATCATTTTATACTCATAGCTCCCTCCCTGCTGACTTTCCTAACTCTGGCAACCAATGATGTGTTCTCTATGTCTATAATTTTTTATTTCAATAATGCTATATTCATGTTTTCATATGTTATGTAACTTTTTGAGATCGGTTTTTTGTTTTATTTTGTTTTGTTTTTGTTTGTTTATTTTACTCAGTATCATTCCCTGGAGTTACATCCAAATTGTGGCATATATATCAATAGTTAGTTCCTTTTCATTGATGAGTAGTATTTCATGATATGGATGTACCACAGCCTGTTTAGCTATTTTCCTGTTGAAGAACATTTAGGTTGTCTCCAATTTGGGGCTATTATGAATGAAAATGGGAATTATAGGACTGAATAATACGATAAGCAAAATATCAATGGATAGGTTCATTAGTAGAGTAGAGATGATAAAGGATAGAATCAGTGAACTGATTAGATCAATAGAATTTATTCAATTTGAAAAACAGAGAGAAAATAATTAAAAAGAACAAAGAACAGAATCTCAGAGAACTGTGAGGACATAACAAAAGAGTTAAAATTCATACTATAATTTTTTTCTAAACATCAGAACCAATGCAAAGATTCTTATCTTAACAATATTATTCAACATAGTACTGGAATTTCTAACCAGAGCAGTAAGCTAAGAAAAAGTAAAAAAATTAAATTTAGCTCTACAAGGTTGGAATCAGAGGAATAGGGATATTCTAAGTTGGGGGGAACTGATACTCCTGGCTTTATTTGTTTTTACATTTTATTTTATTCATTTTCCATTAAAATGTGATTTTTGCCCTAACCATATACCTGATCTTCAAAGTAAATGAAATAATCTAATCATAGAGAAGAATATAGAAGATGATGTAAGGAGCACTGAGCATTATTAAATCTTTATATTTTCTACATATGCTTTTCATCATTTTTAAAGAAATAAATAATTACAAATATAGTTAAAGCCTTCTCTTCCATTCCATTCCTCTGCTTCCATCCCAGGTAGGTTTTCATATTATTATTTTTAAAAACTTGTATAAGGCATTTGTATTAATATATTATACTATATTTGAATTTTTCAAATTTTAAATAAATTGTATCAGGAAATACATATTTTTTTCTAACCTTTTCCTTGTAAACATTGTTTATAAGAGTTATCTATTTCCCACTTAAAATATATGTAAGTCCCATTTCCCTTCACTGATGCAACTTTTAAGTATAATTTGATTTTAGTCAATCTAATGGTTTGAAAGTTTACTCGTTTTTAAAATTTACATTTCCCTGATTACTAGTGAGGTTGAACATCTTTCTAAATATATATTATTTTTTCAGGTTTCCATTTCTGTGAATTGCCTAATCATAATTGTCAATTTTATCAATAAATTTTCTGATACTGACTAATCTTTGCATTACTGATGTGAATGTTTTATATATATATATATATATATGTATATATATATGTATATATATATACACATATATATATGAATCAGTTTACTAGTAATTTACATAAAATGCTTAATTCTGTGCTTATAAATGAAGTGTATATGTAATTGATTTTCTTGAATTGTCAGTTTTATTTCAATATATAATTTTATTTCAGTATAAATATAACTATATAATTATATATTAAATATTATATAATGATAATGTAAACTTGAGCCTCCATGCTGTTGCTCAAATACTATTTATTCATTTTGCCTTCTGTTAGTCTTATTAGTGTCTCTCTTAACTGCTTTTACATATTTTTTCTTAATGATTATCTTATTTTTATTACCTTTTTAAATTCAGTTAGAGATCATTTCTACACATGTGAACATCTCAAGTATGGTATTTAAGTTTTAGCACATTTTCTCTTAAAATTAATTTAATTTTCATTATTTATTTATTCATCTATTTTAGAATTTATTTTAGAAACTTGGTGTAAGGGTATATTTTGAGTAGTAAGATTTTATTTTTCTCTCCCTTTTTTCTCTCTTTCCCTGCCTTCCTCTCTTCCATGATCACCTATTGTTATCCAATAACTTTATAGTTGCCTACATTCTGCCTGCAGTGTCCCCTCTCTGCAACCAATTCTTATGATGTTATTTCTCCCCTGTTGTTTCATTGGAGAAATCATAGGTTAATTTGCTGGGCCAGATTGTGGCTTGATTTTGTTCCTGTTCACCAGAAGTGTGTATTTGTCTTTTACTTCCCTTGACTCACTGCTTCCTATAAAGCTGTAGATTCAGGGCATTAGGTGAAAAATAACACTATGTCATTTTTAACTCTTATGCATCTGGGGAATTTCCCTCAGCTCTGGATGCAAGTAAGGAGCTTGGCCCTGTGTCAGACTTGACCTTGAGCACTTTCACTCCATTTTCTACAGAGAAAATCAACTCCGCAGCGGATATGGATTCAGCATTACCCACTTGTTTTGCTTCTCTTTCCCAAGTCTGATCTCCAGAGATGGTTGTCCTTGTTTTGAGTTCAGCTATGTCTTCTTAATTTTCCCTAAAATTTTATATAAGATTGCTTTTGTGATTTTATCAGAGAACATCGAAGATGAACTGACTGTGCTATGCCACACAATTGTTCATTAACAGCAGCCTATACGTGGTCTTCATACTTTACTTTAATGGCACATGTTATTTAAAGTTATACCAGTGCAGGACTAATCAATACTCCCTATCCCGCACTTTGGATCCGCAGTGCTTTTAATCACACCAGCAGTTTGTCATGTAAACTTTGACACTTGTATTTCACATAATTTTTTAAAAATCATGTTTAAATTATATTTTTGTGTTTTACATACACACGTGAATTCTGGAAATTCTGCTTCTATGTGGGACATTTGTAAATAAGAATCAGAAGTTTTGGTCAGAAATAATTTGTTGTGCTTTCTATTAAACATCATTATAGAGTTGTCAATGTTTTCCTCTCAGAATTTTGCCTTTTAAGCCACTACTCTATCAGAGTTACTTTCAAGCTCAGTCTGATTCATCTTTGGAGAAAAAAACTCAAACACCAATGCTAGTCACCAAAAGTTTTGAATGTTTAAATTAATTTTGTCTTCTTTTCTGTAGACAGTCATGCTGAATTTTAGAGGTTTTGTTTTAAGCAAATTCCAACATTTTTTCTGATGTTAATTAAGCAGGAAAAAGTCTAAAATATAGCTAGTGGAGCTTTTCTAAAGGAAAACATGGATGATGGAGTGAGCTATTGGAGTTCACATATGGATTTTATGCCAAGATGTAAGCCAGTAAAAGAGCCCAACGTGTGTGTTTGAATATGCTGGGAAGGAAAAGATCACGGGGAGATCATGAATATATTGCCCCAAAGTGCATGGCCCCTGGAACCTAGGTCAGTGATGATCCTGATCATTCAGGTGTTCAATATTTTGAAGGGCACAGATAGACACTTGTTCCTTAGAGGAGTGATGGTAATCAGAGGATGTGGGATTGTATCAATCCCACACATGTGCAGCTGAGAGGATTTTCCCACCCTCCCCTTTGGTGGCTGGACCGTGCGGTCTTCAGATGAACATTGAATTATTTCCAAACAGAATTTTGGCAGAAACCTGGGGTCACAGCCAAGTTGGGATATAGTAGAGAATAAAATTTTATAGGAATCTCTGGAGTAAAGCATACCCTTAATCATTTAAGAATACAATCTGCATGGTTTAAAATAGACTAATGGTAAACATTATTATCTATATTTTAAAGGAATAAACAATGTTGACACAGATCAAATAACCACTCTGAAAGATTATATCTCAAAAGTAGAAAAGGTGTCTAGTTACATATTTAATAAGAGAAGTATGACTTTTGGCAATAAAAAAGAGCAAGAACATCATATAGACATTTAAGGGCTATGAGCAGTGTAAGGATTTTAAGTTATGTTTTCAGTGGAAACACTTTAATGATTTGCTATTTCTATTCTGTTGTATACATGCTATCTTGTCTAGTGGAATCAATGTTAACTTGCTTTCATTTATCTAGTAGGTGTCCAGTGAGATAAAATATAATATTGGAATGGGGCAGTTATACATTTGAAAAAAATTAATGTACACTATTTTTAATAAAATTCTAAGTAAGAAAGGTAAGTTTTGCAGTTCATATAATAATCACTATTTAAAGGGAATGAAACTATTTCAGTAGAATATTATTCTCACTCCAAATCAAAATGCAATTTCTATAAACTACGTATTATCTCTCATAAAATATCTCTTATTATGCAATACTTCATTTTTAACATAGTTTTATAAATTGTTATAGATGAGAAAAAAATAGTAAATTAGTAAATATTGCCGATAATAAATAAACTAGCCCTGACAAACTCACAAACACATACACACTTGACTTCAATTTACTCTATACAGCTTGCTTAACATACAGCAGACATTCAGCACTTCTGACTGACTGAATGAATTCAAACATTTCTGAAGGAATCCAGGAAAACAAAGTGTGAAAATGAAGTCATTAAATGGGCGTTTCCTTCATCTCAGAGACAAAGTGCTTCTGTAGGCATAGCATCACAGATGTCTGACTAACAACCTTGCTTCTTAAACCCAAGTCTGGAAAAAAGGATGTTAATATTTGTTGTTATTTATCTTCTCCTAGAGGAGCTCAAAATTTGTTATGTGTTGAGTATTTGTTCTGTACAATATTTGTGCTAGAAAGTGAAATAAGGGCCCTCGACATAAATGACACCATGTTATGAATTGTACTCCATTTTGTTATGAGCTGTACTTCATTTTAGAAATGTATTGTGTTGCTAACTTCCCTGGGCCTTTCCCGCCCACGCCATTGAGTCCATCAGATTCTGGGAAGCACTCATGTGTGCCCAACTTAACTTTCTTATCTTCCCTTCTGTAACTTCCTTGGCTAATCTCCCTCTCCCAGCTGGTTGTGGTTTTTGCCTTTAAATACTCTCCCCTGAGTTTGCTAGCAGCCGTGGGGTTTTATGGACATTAGTCTACTCGTGATCACTGGCTTCTGGAATAAAGACTCCTAATTCGGCCTTTCTGAATGTGGTGAATTGATTACTCGCTGTCCAAATACAACCCAAGAAGTACTTTGAGCACAGAAACCGTACTGCTGAGTGAGCATCAGTACAAGATAGATTCTTCTGCTGGAGGCTGTAGAGGGCGTTCTGTCTGCTATCTGGAACAGGGATCTAAGTTCATGACTTTTAGTCCTTTCCTCTAATCACGGGCAAAGAGCTTTCAGAAAAGTTTGTCTCCTTGTGCTCTGGGCTGGGTTCATTCTGCAGGGGTGGAAGCGCCCTTTCATTATGTGAATAGTGAAGTTGAAAATCATGCCGATACTAGTAATTTTCAGTTTTGAGTTTTATAATGATATCTGATGGATTCCTCCACGTAATGCTTACTCCCTTCCCTTCACTAAGATTGCTCTTTCACCTTTCTCTACTTCTTATCATTTTGTAATTTTTTTCTTACAAATATTATTCATACAGGACTTACGTTAGTCTGGATCTCTATTGAGACTTCCAGGACAAGTAATCAATAAATCTTTAATATTTAAGAAGTTTTCACACAACAATTAAATTGTCTTTGTTGTCATGGCTTTCTAATTTAGCATACACTTGGAAATCAGAAAAAAAATCAACTGTCAGATTTTTAATAATTGTATGTATTATTAAATATGGTGCAACCAAAATTCATTTTAAAATACTCAGTATATTAATTTAAAAATAATGGCAAATTAGTATTTTTCAAAATGTGGGTATTACACAGAAGAAAAGCTTGATTAAAAAACATGGTTTACTTATTTTTGTGCCATTTTTTAATTAAAATGCAAATTAGAGCATGTAACACTGTGTTTTCATTGCTACAATGATGTACACATGCTTTTAGAATAAAATAGAAACTCAACATGGCTGCAGAACCCTACAGGTTCTGGTTTGTTTTTTCCAACTTCATCTCTCATAACCTCTCTTAATTCCCCCTTGCTCCTTCATGATGAAACCATATTGACCATCATTATTCTAAACATGTCTTGTTTTTTTCTGCTGTGACATTTGCATTGAGTTTGTATATGCTGCTTTCTTTGCCTAGAATGTTCTGTCCCAGGTTGCTGAACCCAAATAAATGCACCTATTTAGCTAGGCATTTCTAACTATGCTGTGCCCCTACCCATCTATTCTGTTTCATATTGCATTGCTCAATTGTATTCATAGATTTTACTGTTTTCTGAAATCATTTTTTTATTTAACTGATTTAACCATTTATTGGTAGCTCTTATCACTAGAAATAAAAGTTCCGTAAGAATGGAGGGCATTTTTGTTTTATTCACCACTCCATTCTCAGAGTCTAGAATAATAAATGACTTAAAGTTGGAATATGTTCAGTAATTAAACAAATCCTTCAACAGGAGAGTCATGCTGAGATTTTGATAAAAAGAAAAAAAAACCCACAAAATATCTTGTCTTTTCATCAGACCACACTGATTTTTTCCTTGAAAAAGTTAACTAAGCTATCACTAGAGGATTAAATGTTTAAGTATTCATTACCACCATTCCACATACAGACAAGTCAGAAAAATAAATAAAGACCTTGTGCCTTCAAGTTGATAAAGGAGCAGAAAAACCTTTTTGTTCTCTCTAAACCTATCTATTCTTACACCTCAACACAATAGTCACTTCCAGCACAAGCTAGAAAAGAATACAGGTGGCTGAGTGAAAGATAAACGTCCAGATAATAGGAGTGATGCTATCCTTAGATTTATCACATTTTAAGGAATTTCAGTGTCTGATTGTGAGTCAAGTTTAAAGAATTAAATTTACAATGAAATGGCACAAAAGAAGTTGACTGGATTCAGTAAAATGGCTAACCTAGAAAATTTGGTTTTTAGCAACACTTCTTTCTTGAAGTGTTTCTATTAATATCAATGCCAGATACTATGTATAAGTCCTCAACACAAACCCTCACCTTCTTTGGTCCTCCTTACTAGAGAGGAACTGGACCTCATTTTCTAGGTTCCTTTTGCCTGATGGGTTCTAGTTTAGTTACACTGAGAGGCTTGAAAAGTGCAAGAAGGAAAGAAGCCGTATTCTCCGCCAGCAAGCAGATGTGGGGGTATATGGAATATGATAGAGGAAAATGCCATTATTTTGCTGATACAGGAAGCTTTAATATTCGGCATCAAGTTTCTTTGTTTGTATTTCTTAACGTTTCTGAAAGCCAGAGATAGTTCACTTTTTTTTTTTTTTTGCTTTTTTTTTTTTTTTTTTTTTTGCTTTTTGGGATGTGGGTAGCTCCCTGGCTGGGACTAGAACCCAGGCCGCAGCACTGACAGCGCCAGTGCCGAAGCCTTAAGCCACTACACCATCAGGGAACTCCCAATAGTTCACTTTTTGAAAACACTCAGTAGCTCTTCCTAATCTAATTTTAGTAATGCAAATGCCTATAGGAAAGATAATGGGTCGAGGGCTGAGAAAGCCATTAGACCATGATGCAAATGTGACCCAGAGTTAAGGAGTGGGAAGGAAGGGTGGGTGGAAGTGGTGGGTGGAAGTGACCTATACTATTGGGCAGTCCAGGGAATATTAAACACAGCCATTGGGGTGTCCTAAATCAAAGTCAACTCTTCTGAGGAATCTGAAGTTAACAAAGAATGAGCCTTCCTTAGCATTTCTGTGACAAATTTCAGAGGAAGCATGTGGGGCCCATAGTCAATTTTACTCCTTGCAGCTGGAAATCAGCCAGGTGAATTCTTGTGGACTTCACAAACAAATCGTCACCAATTCCTAGTGGCTTCATTTAATTCACATGACAAAAGGAAATAAAAATGCCTACCATATCTCTCATGAGGATTCCATGAATGAATTCATGCCAAACTATTAAAAATAGGAAACTTGCCATAGACAATATAAGGGAAGATGAAGAGAAGGATTAATGGGAAGGGAAAGCAGATTACTTTCAGATATGATACAACATGTTGTGCTGAAATAATTCCCTATGGAAAGAAGTGTTAGATTGAAACCAATAAATACTCCAGACAGTGCTCAGTTTTATCAGTATTAAGGGATACTCACCAGGACCCAAAACAAACAAACAAACAAACAAACAAATAAAAACAAATAAGAGCAGTGCCCATAGATCTACTCCTTGGTCTTTATGCCAAATCTCACTTGGCTAAAAAAGGATCTCAAACTAAGAAAGAAAAACTGAAGTAAAACATCAGTTCTCAGAATATTCATATCTTTAAAAACCATTAATATCTCTCTAACTGATTTAATAGTTAATCTGTTTTAATAATTGTATTATTCTGCTCATAGTTAAAACATAAGAGAAAATTCTTTTTCCAGTCATCACACAGAGAGTCTAGAAGAACAGAGATTATTTTCTGATGTTTTAAAGGTAATCAATGTCATTCAACCAAATCTTTAAGTTTTGAAAAGAACCTTGTAAGAGGATTGTTTGAAGATTAAGATTTTAAATCCTGGTAATCCTGAGATTTCTTTTCCTTCCCAAGGAAATGCAGTGATATGTTTTTGCCTGGTAAATCACTTTATATGTATTATAAATTTCTTGACAGCATACATGAGTCTAAAATTTTTTATTCAAATAAGAGTCTGTCTTTTTTTATATTGATCCAACAAGGTACAAATTTTGTCTTATTTTAATTTCAAGCATTTTGCAACCAAGAGTTCTGATCTACAAGCAGACAAGCTATAGACAAAATTCTTCTAATGTGATCATTATTGACTAATATAACTAAACAATAATAAGACCTTCAGGGATAATTGATCTTGGTAACCCAAAAGCAATTGGACTTTGTGAGTTACTCCATTTGGTCTATGCCTATCCATTCTCATACTTAGGTTTTTGTTTAAATATTGGAGTCACAGCTGTTGCCAGCTCTAAGCTCACATTTTCTGGTCTTCAATACTAGAGAGGCAATGATTCCTTTCTCTTAGTACCAATTAAAATAAACTTTAGAAAAGACTCTGACTTCTGCTTATGGCTTTGTGAGAACTGCTGGGACAAATCAGGATGAAAGGTTACAGTCATTGTCCCAAATTGGGTTAGGGGATAAATAATAGAGAGTGGCCAGGGAGATAGGGGTCACTTGAAATGATGACACCTTCTACTTAGAGGTGTTTAAATGAGATGAGAACAGATCCAAAAACTGGTAGGAGAAGAAGGGCAAGAATGCTACTACTAGCAGATACAGTTGTGCAATGTTTTTCACTATAATATTCAAATACAATTTTCTGCACATTTTTGTTCAGTTGTGTGCTATTTAGACAGCTATAACCTAACTAATGACTTATGAATGTTAAAATGGCACATCTTTTAGATATTAGTAATAAGGGGAAATTGGGGAATATATAACATGACTAGATTTATTAGAGATTTCCTTCAAGCACAAACAACAGAGGTCCCTAAAAACAGTGGTTTAAATAAGGTAGTTTTTCACATTAAAAAAAATAGCCAGACATTGACAAAACAGGATCAACATGGCAACCCATCTTTCTCAGGAAACAAGATTCCTTTATTATTCCTGGCCCCCCAATTCTAGCTTTTCTAAAATCCCACACAACAACTTCTGCTTAAGTTATTTGCTATAATTTGGTCACATTGCTACACCCAGCTGCTAAGAAACCTGGGAACTGATTATTTTTAACTGGATGCTGTACTACAAAAAAGATCATTCTATTAATAAGAAAGACTAATCAATGGCTGGTGGGTGATCTCTGCTTCAATAAGCATGCTAAGTCTAAAAGCACGTAAAATACACAACAGAACCAGAATGTGAGGATAACAGTTTTAAAGCTAGTTTCCCTTAAAAAAAATTTCTAAATATATATCTAGCTTCATATATGAGTATATGCATGTATGTGTATGTATATATAGAGATATAAATATATAGATACAGATATGTATGAGGCCCTTGGAGGTAGAAGCAGATGTTTTATAATATTGATACTCATTTACCAATTAATAAATGCATTGAAATGCAGGCTCCACAAGAAGTAAGGCCCTTTTTTAAGTAGTTAAAATATTGTTATGTTATAGAATTACATGCTTATGATTTTGTAATAAAAAGTTTGGTATAGATTACCAGCTTATAATAAAGAGCTTTACTTCTGCTGGATCCTGTGGGTGGAATCATCTATTTTTCTTTCTGTTTTTGAAAGAAAATTAGTAGCTACCTCTCCATCTTCTTAAGCTGTTAGAAATATAGATAACAGCTTGAATAACATTTCAAACAAGTTTTTAAAAATTTAAATGATATGATTTTAAACTTAAAAGAAAAAACTAATCATTGAATTAGTCTTTCAATGTATCATCCTTTTCTATATAGTAAAATATTATAAATTAATAAGAATATTATCTGAAATGAGTGTAAAACTACCAAATGCTATATGATTATTCAATATCACATGTACTTTTACTGTTTCAAGTTCATTCTTACATCTCTTCCATGTATTTAGAGATTTTCCTAGGGACAGTAATAATATTATACTGTTCACTTTTAGTTAATAAAAGTAAATAATATTGTTACTTAAAAGTTTTTACAAACTCAGTGCCAATATAAATAAATTGTAATATAAAAAAAGAAGCTTATTTCTTTACCATATTTCAACAGACTAATTAATTATATTTTGTTCTTAAATTTTGAAGAGTTGTTAGCATAAAATATTAATATTATAAAAATTGATACATAATATCTTGATATATGATTTTCCTCAACCAAGTTGATAGACGCATTAAGAGGAAAAGAAAAATTAATTCAATAAAAATTGTAGTTTGGTGATTTCCCCTTGTTGATACAGTGCAAA
The DNA here is from genome assembly GCA_004026885.1 of Lyroderma lyra. Lineage (NCBI taxonomy): Eukaryota > Metazoa > Chordata > Mammalia > Chiroptera > Megadermatidae > Lyroderma > Lyroderma lyra. Next base: position 12,404 of record PVJL010011034.1, read on the forward strand.
TTTTACAACTTTCACCCCATGGAAACCCATCAAGCAGCTTAATCAAGCTCTATTAATTGAATGTAATAATACTCCTTTTGTTATTAGATTAATTCTATGATTTTGTGATTTTAGCCCCCCCAAAAAATCTGATGCTCTTTTACTTCATTAGGGCTTTTGTTTTTTTTTTTCTTCTAGCATAGTAACAAATTTCATTTCAGTCTCTTTTTTATCCCTAGAAATTATACTTGAAGTTGCTATCAATTCATTTTCACTGACTCTATATTCACATATTACGTATATGATTCATTATTCATTTAAAAATATCCCTATTGGACTTGTACTATTTCACCATTTCCCTATTAAAAAGAAGCTGAGTTGAATGTTGGTTGCATGTGGGTTATTTCCTTATATTGCATTTCTCAAAACACCATTAATAAATCAGGGAACAGGGGACGTCTTTAAGCTTTTTATTCCCTATTGCCAAATAAATTTACATTTCAATTAGCACCATATGAAAATATCTAACTCACTGGCCCAAATAATTTTGATTCAAAAAATATTTTTCACCTTCAATGTGTAGCATACTGCATTATAAACTGAGGATATGTTTTATTTTAGATTCTTCACTACAAAGAAAGGAGGAGGATATAACAATAGCTGAGAGAGACCTGAGAGTTTGTTAATATTTTTGTTTTCCATTTTTAAGTTGGGAGAAATCTTCATTTAAAAAATGGTAATTGGAATAAAATTTAATGGAGAGGTAGAGATAAGTAGTACTGTGCTGATAAATGTTTAACATACATTTATTAACACAGTTAAATATATATATATGTATGTATGTATGTATGTCAATTTTCCACCTACCAAATTAACATAAACTAGCTCTCAAAATGCCTTAAAATTTATTCCTCAGTGCTTGTGAGCCTATACAAGCTGGCTTCAGCAAGCCAAGTAGATAATTAACACCATAGAACATATATTTAATTTGTGGGGGCTACATCTTAATTGATATAATTGAGGAAGCCTTAGATGGTGTAAAGAATAATAGGCTGATTCCTGTAGAGAAATATAATGCAAACAACAACATCTTTAGAAGTCAATAAAAGGCTTTATCTAGTTTTAACTTTATTTTGCTGGACTTATTTCTGTCTCTCAAATGAATGTAACTGGGAAAAATAAATCATTGTCCTGTCTATTATCCAATTCATAATATGTTTGGCAAATGATGTTCAAGGCTTTTGAACATTCCATGTTCTATTCCCTTAATAGACAGGCACTAAGTATTTGTTAAATAAAATTGAATTGTTCAGGTGAATAGAGTTCTCTTAGTTATTCTTTTCATAATTTTTTAAAAAAATTATTATAAAAATATGAGACAAACATTTATCACTAGTCTACTCTAAATTGTCTATACTTGTCAGTTAAAACTTAGATGACATTAAGAGTAAATGAATTCTTAAATGGCATTGCAAGTACTAGTCTTATCTTGGCCACTTACCATCTTGCCTTCAAATATCTAGCCACTACAGGATATTTTTTCCAATTTATTATATATTTTATTATATTTATTTATATAATTCAAGTGTATATGTGTGTTATCATATAGAAAGGAAGGAAGGAAGGGAGGGTGGAAGGAAAAAGAAAAATTTTATTGATATTAAATTACTAAAATGTATATGACACATGGATTTGTTAAACCAAATCCTGTTGAACATTAAGATTATAGTTCTTATAAATTCAAATCAAATAAATATTCTTCATAATAAAAGAAAATCTCAGCCACGCCATTTTTAGAGATTATGGTAAATCTACACCAGTAAAGTATTTTATGCAGCCTTGGAGATCATGCTCAAGCTCTCAATATCATTTTCACACAATTTTCTTAAATTTGTAAAAACATACTAGTTACATAAGGGAGAAATTGTCATGCAGTGGGAAGAAATAATAGCAAATACATGCATACATATATGTATATTACATATTACAGCTGTGAAATAAATCCCCATTATGAAATCATGACAAATATGGGCACACCAATGATCTACTTGCAAGGTTTATGTGATCTTGCTTTGTTCTTTTAGGACAATGGTTTCAGAGCAGAGCAAATAATTTAAGGAAACTATGGTATTTTTCCATGTATAAGACGCCCCGATGTGTAAGACAACCCCTACTTTTCTAACCCAGCATTAAGAAATCAATAGCGACAGGTTACTCCCATGTATAAAACACCCCTCAATTTTTGGTTTAACAATTTTATACAAAAGTATAGATAATTTCCATTATCTTATATATGGAAAAATATGGTCAATTATTGTGCTTAAAAGAACTATGTCTTCTGAATAGCATGTTATAACACTTTTTATGATTTTAGAGAAATATTAAAATACAAATACCATCTATATGTGAAAGTTAAAAAGATAGACTAGTTATTTGTTCAGCTTTGTAGAGTGTATAGTTACCTATGCTTTAGAAAGAGTTTTTATTTCCCAGGTTTGTGAATAGCTATTTTTTCATGAGGTAAACAGCATGATCTCTAGCCTGCAGTTGGAAAGGGCTTTTTACCTATCATACTTTTGCATATATGTTTATTGTATGGCCAGTACTTTTGGAAAGTTTGATTTATTTAAGATGCTAGCTTTATAACAGTATTAATAATTTTTGTGCTTTATCCTATAAATTAAGGTGAATAGTAAAAGAAAAATGTAACTGTAATGAATTATGTCTAGTCTTGTCACAGTTATCTGGCATGTACAACTCTTCCTAACCTCAGAATTCAGATAGCCCCAGATATATTTGCTTTGAATAAAATATCTGTATTCTTCTTATGTAGTCCTATATGTGTGCAATAGAATTATGTAGAATTACTCTTCATTGGATGAAAAATAAACTGCAGTGACAATTCTATTATGGCATAAACCTTTCTGTAACCTTCAGAATTATATCACCTTTTTTTAAGGAAGAAAAAACACAATGCTAGCTGAAAAGTAATTGCTTGAAACGCACTGTAGGAAAAAATATCATCTTTAATGTATTTAATGCCTTAGCTTCTGTGCACTAAGGTACTAACTCTTTTCAAGTTGTCATTGTTAATTTTGTTCACTACTATATATAATTAAGACATTCTTTATTTTTTTCTGATATTGGCATCCTGCCTGATAAATGTTACAGTATGGAACTAACTTGGATCTGCAGAGGCAGCTAATTAAACAACATTGGAAATAATCTATGCAGTGGTGGCTAATAAAAGATCATTGGAAGTTCCCTTGAGAATGTCTACATCTATTTAAACTAAGAATAACATTAGGGGAACTGTCCTTACCACAGTAAGCTGATTATTAAATGCTTTGACAACATAGAACAGCAGGTTCGGGATAGAACTTTAGGGAATTATGTTGTTCAACATGTGAAATCTTTCTGAACATCTGTTTCCTCCTTTTCATGGTTAGAGATTTTGATTAAATTGATTTTGAGGTTCTTTCTCTCTGTATATTCTTTTTTGACAAAAAAAGAAATGTTTTCAATTCTAACTTACTTCAGATAATGTTGTCCCTAGGTCTGCATTTCTCCTGGAAGCCCGAGGCACATGGACAGGCCTCTTTTATCAGAATGCTGAATTATGAAGAGAATCATTTAGTCATTTCTGCTGTCAACATTTTGAAATCATTTAAAATATGTTGATTACAGAAATTCAGAAAGGCAAAATGTCTAAAAAGAGAAAAATCTAAGGCAGAAAGAAGTTAATTTTCACCTGTTCAAAAATGGCCAAAATACTTGGCTAAAACTTTCTGAAAAGTACAAAGTAGAAAACAGAATAGGCTTCCAATATTGACTAATGAGAAGGAATGAAGACATTTGTCTTAAAGAGTTGATAAAAGATAATTTATCAACTCTTTAACACAATAGCCACAGTTTTAAATCCACAATGACTGGACAGGAAGGAAGGCTTTGGGGAGAAACAATAAATACCTCAAATAGTGAATAAGAGCCTAAGAGACTCAGATTCTAATTGTTATTTCACTAATCTGCTTTCTTTGTGTCTGGTAACATTTTTCTAACAATGTTACAAAAATAAATCCAGAAATTAGAGAGTTATTTTCAAGAATTCTTAGTGTATAAAGCCCTCTATTTAAGGATAAAATATGAATAAAATGGAATTATCTTATAAAAGCATGTTTCAAAGACCCCTTCCTCCCATCTCATGCTAGTGAGTATACTGTAAATTTAATAAGGTTGGAACAAAGATATTGATAAAGTAGAAAGATTATTTGGTAAAATGTACCTTTCACACTTTTTTAAAAAATTTCATTTGCCTAAAAAGCAAAAGACACACTTGAGAACAGAAAGAGTTGTTAAATAATTCCAGCCCAAATTTGCTGTACAAAATCATTAGACATTAATTTGCAATTAAAAATAATTTTTAATTGCAAATTAACAGATGGTGGGTTTTTTGTGTGCTAAAAATCTATTGACTCAGCAATTAACACATCTCTTTTTGTGTAATGATTTTTTTCTCTGAAGTCTGAAAAAGGGACTATAGCCCAAAATAAACAATTTATGCAATGAATATAAAATTACTTAACTTATTTAAACATAATAAATTTACATGACCAGGTTTTTCTCTTCTAAAACAAAAGCAACAAATTATTTTCAACAAAAATTTTAAAGCTATTTTTATATGGTCTAAACTAGATAAGAACTTGGGAGAAACAAATGAAAACATTTGGCCTGTGGTTCATTCGCCTCCTCCTAACTAGTTGGTGGGTGCTGTCAAAGGAAAAAAGATTGATCCAATCTGATTGTCTTTAAGCATACCAGTAACTGACTTCCTAAATAGACTAATAATAATTTATCAGAGATGACTCCTTATTTACAATATCTATTTTTTTCAGGATGGCCCTAGTTTACAATGACTTATGGTAAATACATCTGTAATCTATGGATTTGTGAAGTGTGGTTCCCTGAAGAAGTTCACCTAAGCTATGCAATTTTCTGAGGCATACACAGTCAAAATATTTAAAAACCTGGAATACTACACAATGGTTAGGTTAAATGGACCTGTAAAACTCAATTTAAATAAGTCATGGGGATATAAAGTACAGCATGGTGATTATGGTTCATAATACCGTATTGCATATCAGAGGTTTACTAAGAGAGTGGATCTTAAAAGTTCTCATCACAAAAAAATTTGTAACTATGTATGGTTGCAGGTAATACCTAGACTTACATGGTAATCATTTCACAATGTATACAAATATCACATTATTATGTTGTACATCTGAAACTAATATAATGGTATATGTCAATTATATTTCAGTTAAAAAAAAAACCAGCACCTCAGTTTAGAAACCTCACGTTCTTGCCTTCTAGTCTCACACTGGACTCAGAGACACCACACAGAATCCCTGGGACTCTCTTGAAGCCACATAAATTCACACTCTCCAGATACGTAATAAATTACCTGAATGAAGATTTATTTACATTTTAAGTTTTCCAGCTGATCCTTCTATTTAAAGCAATTTTTTTAGTAAATTTTATGGTTATACTAAAAATCACACTACTTTTACTTCATGATTTTGTACTTTATTGTATTACTTTTGTGGCAACACATTTTAAAGCTAAAAATAATAGATTTTCTAAAGATTAAAATTAGAAAAAAATCATATATTCTTTATAGTCAAATTTGGTGATCATTTTAGAAAAAGTGGAGGATTTTTATATATGGATATGCATCCTTTATAATTAAACATTTTTTATGATCCTATGGCTCAATATTCTAATTATATTTTATACCTTAGTCTTTCCTTCCTTGAATTATGAATGTCTCTAAACTTTCAAGACAATTAATCATATGGAAATTTTGAAAGGAAAAAAGTAAAATATAGTCTGTGACACTGAAATATACGTAGCATTAGATAAACTCTTGATATTGTCTTTGCGTCTAAAAATGAAGTGTTAAAATAGTTAAGAACATTTTCAATATTCTATGTTACTGAATTAAGACCTAAAATTGAATTAGTGCAGTAAATGAATACCTCTGTGAAAATATTCATGTCTTCATAAATTATCTTATTATTTCCTTGAAATGTTATTCCATGCTAGAATTAAAAAGGAATAGTCACGGCAACCTATTTTTATAATCTCCTTCTCCAGAATGTTGTTTTCTCCCCATCTCCCTCTAATACTTTTCCCCCAACCTCAGTCTTTAACTCCCACTGCCTATCCCTTCGCTCCCGCCCTCTGATATGTAACTGGACTAAGTCCTTGCTTGCTGACTGTCCTGTAAGATTCTGTTCATGCATCATTATTAGCCTCAAAAATATTAAATTTCTTTTTAATCTCCACATTTTAGAGACATATTTTATATTTTGGGGGGAATTCTGAATCTAGTTTGAAGAAGTGAATTTTTAAGTCAGATGACTGAAATTTTAGGAAAAAACAGTGGAATAAATATACACATCAATTCATTAAAGTATGTTCCTGACTATGATACAATTGGCATTTTCACTGCAAAGTTTATTCCTCTACAAGCCAGTAAGCAGTTTTAAGTTCTCTTAATACCAACTGAGCAGCAGCATTTCTCTGATTTCTCAGCCAACCATGGCATGCTCCAGGAAAAAATGTGCTTCTCAAATTTCTCTAGTTAGAGGTTTCAAATATTCCCTTAACTAGAACCTTAACTAAGTATTATGAAATAAGAAAAAGCAAAAAACAAGTGCATAGAAAATTTCCTCTCTGGAGTTCTTATAATAGTTTCAAACATGCGTTTCTCTCTCTTTCAGACACTGCTCTGAAGATGCCATGGTACTTGGAAGTTCACATCACCTCTCTGAGCCAGTAAGTACCTTCGCTGTGGCAAGCTGGTGTTCTCACAAAACGTTATCCCTAAACATAACCTGACTCAGAGACCGTCCAGGCCAAAGCAGTCTTCAGATAATTCCTTTTTCATAGCCTCATATACAAATATCTGATATCCCTTTGCTATTTCTGGGACTGCCATTTGTTACTGCAAACCAATCTATCCAAAAGTCAAAAATTTGCCACATTTCATTATCCTAGCATGTGTCTACTGCAATTTAATGTAAAATGTACTTGTTTTTCGACCAATCCATCCAGGCATTATTCTTGCTTTTAATATTTTAAAATTGTATTTTATAAGTAATCCTTGCAATTACTCTAGAAAATTTAAATTTTAAAATGAGTTTTATTGCTTAAAATTTACCCATCATTCCACTACATAAGCATTTTTATTTAATTCCAAACTTCTGGGATTATTTACAGTCTGAGAGTAACCAAATGCTATTTAAGAAAATATCTGTCACTGAATAAAAAGTCTTAGTAAGCTAATTGTATTTTTATAGTTTATTCTCATTTTTAAATTAAATGTATTTAATCAAACTTATTTAGTTCCTTTAATTTTAATTTAAATTCTAAATGGTTTGTGTTGAAATGTAGAAAATTCTTATTGTGTGTTTATTTTGCATCAGCTAACTTAGTAGGTTCTCTTAAAATCTTAGTTTTTCAATTGATCTTACAGGTTTTCTAGGTAGACAGATGTTTACATAATGTACTTGCCTGTAGAGATTTGATCCTGATATTAGTACAAATACCTCTAACATGTCCTATTTAATATTATGGTTCTTACTACTCTAGATAAGAATGGTTTATCATTTTAATAAGCTTATTTTACTGAGAATAGACATTGAATTCTGTAAATGCCTTTTAAACATCTAACTAAATGAAAATGTATTATTTTGTTTTTTCTATATCTTAAGGCCACTTGATACAGATGCAATTACTTTGTTGCACTGTTTTGGTTTTTTTAATATAAAGTAGAATTTGGAGAACATTTTATTTAAGATTTCTGCTCTCATCTTTGTGAACATGCTCTCTAATGTTGTTTGTTATTACCCTTATTATAAATTCTTTTGGCTTTCACTGTTAATGTTGTGAAACAATTTTTAAAAGAACTGGGAAGTTTTCCATCATTTTGGCAACACAGTACATGAAGTGTAAATCACCTGATCATTAAAATGGAAATACTTAGTGTGTGGAGGAAAGCGTTAACATCAGAAGTTCCGCACATGACATTTGAAACTACTGTTGTCTCACACGAGTTGTGAATTACTGAATATATTAAGAGATAGCACTAACGGGGACCTACTGCAAATGTAAATTTTGTCGGGATATGAAAATAATTATGATAAATAATGGTAAATAAGTCACTATATTACTGTCTGGATCCCTTGTCTTTTGTTAGGGATAAGGAATAATGTCTTTTATATTATTTTCCAATAGCTATTTCTTTTCTAGGTTTTATGCTTTATCTTGAGTTATGTTTGTTTTAATAAATGTATTTGAGCTTATATTTTAAAACATTCAGTTCATAACAAGTAATATCTACATATACATTGTTGTTTATTCCTTTTAATCTAGTTTTAAATTTTTCTATCTTGTATTTGGTTTTCTTGTAGTCTTTTCTTCTTTTATTGAGTTTACATTACATATAAACCTGATTTCTTCGATTTGTTTTTTTGGGTTTTTTTTTTTTTTTGCCTTTTTTAACTCATTCAAGTATTTTTCTTTATTTTTAAAATGAGACATAGTTTACATACAATAAAATCTCAGTATACACCGAGATAAATGTTTACATTTTTATTCACCTTTAAACATGCATCGTTTCATGGAGGCAAGATTTGTTTATAGCATGATTTACCAGGTCTAAAACTTTCATGATCATCAACAAATCATTTCCATGCTTTGTTTGCAAAATAACCCTTCTCTTTTATTACTGTCTTTTTTCTGCTTTTTAGATCAAGTCATTTATAAGTGCCAATCTAATTATTATAATTTCAGTCATTCTTCACTTTAGTAAAGAGATATCCTCCTCAGATCTAAATAAGTGTAAGAGTTCATCTTCATATACTTTTGTAGAATTTCTTATTTTTTGTACTAGCAATCGCTTACCTACTGATAATCTACCACTTATTTAAACTTTCCAAATTCTCTGTATCTCATATTATGGAGTAATATGAACTATTAAAGTATCATCAAAATTAATCTCTGAACAAGGGGACAGCAACAAATGCTAGGCTGATCTTTATGTGAAATTTATTTACTATTTTTTGAAACAAAATACAAATTAAATAACATTATTTCCAATGAACATGTATTAGAAAATCTTCAATTTACTGTGGCGGTTTGTGCATACTTTATAAATCATGATTTTTTTTTTGTAGTTATACAAGTTAATCTGCAGATGATAGAATGACACTTAGAGAACTCATAAATACAGAATAATTTCTAGCTATCTGCATGGCATTAAATATTAGCTTTCACTAAAGTTTAAAATTCTTATTATTAATTGTGGCATTCTGCAGTGAGTTAGTAATAATACTTTTACAGTTTTATTACAAACTGTGGATATATTTAATCAGTGTTATTCTTTTTTTTGGTTTTGTTTTAACTTAAATTTTTTTAAAAATACCATTTTTCTATGTTATTTCAGAAAGTAAATTATGCTGGGTTTTAGAGTAGTTAACACTGAAATTTGATGTCATACCATAAGATTATTCCTGATCTACATAACTTGACCTCTTAATCTTATTTGAAAAATTAGTACACAGTTTTTATTATAATTACGTTGTTATCTAAACCATATAACACTTGTCATGGTTTCCTAATGTAATTAAAGAAAAATTAGATAAAAGCTTTAGGAGAAATTCAAATCCAGTTGATAGGACAGTCATATATATGCAAATATGTATATGGAAACATTTTTATGTAAAATGAAAACTGATTTTAATAATGAAAAGTAAGAAAAAGCAAGATTAAAAGTATGTATATGCATATTGTAGTAGGCCAAAACCTAAACATTTCTTTACAAAATAGCTGTTCAAAAGTGATCTTTAAGAAAATTATTTTGGAATTGTTATATATGATATATAGTATGTGTGTGTATATGTATGTGTGTGTGTGTATACATATATATTTATATATATTTATATATATTTATATATATATATATATATTTTTTTTTTTAAACTATAAGCAGTGTACTAGAAATCAGAAGCTTCAGATGTGAGACATAATAACTCTTATCATTTGCCCAGGGTAGTAAACTCAGAAAATCACTGTACCACTTTCCTATTGTAGCTTCTATTCTTTCACATGTTAACACTGTGATCGTTACACCTTAAAGGTGTTGGGAGAGGTTCATGTAACTTATGAGTTTTTAAGTCTATACAGTTATTTATTATTGGTGATAATATACTGCTCTATTGGCTACTATGTATAATAAAAAAGCAAACTTTCTTTTCTCAAGTAGAGAAATACCTGCTATTAGAATGCCTATAAACAAAAATACGAAAAGAACCAATTAATTAGTCAAAACATAATGCATATATAATAGCAGGTGGAAGCAGAGTGAGAAGCTACTTAAAACCCTTTGGTACTGTATATGCCAAAAAAAGTATGATTTTTTTAAAGCTAATAGTCTGAGATTGATGGAAATAAAAAATATACAAACTCAATGACCGACGATTTGTTTAAAACTGCACAGAGTTATTCAAATGAAAATTTCAAATTTTCATTTGACTTTTCTGGTTAATTGCATCAGGTTTGTACCTCATTCTGATTATATAAATAAAGTGTGGATTTTTTTTATGCAGAAAAGATTTTGTAAGAGTTTAAAAGAGAAACTACTATTAAGGATTTTATTTCTTAGGAAATACATTGATATCACTAAGGAAACAAAGGTTACCCAAATAATATAAAATGTCATTGTTTTATTAGTTTACATACTTGGTAGAGAATATAACTAAAGATGACTTTTTCTGAAATATTAAAATTTACATTATAAGTGTATTTTCAGAAACTCTTCATTAAGTTCTCTTAATTCAAGCTGTTCTCCAAATGTCTACTTTCATTCTTTTGTATATATTGCCAATTATACTAAAACTATTTAAAGCAACTTAAATAGATTTCTGAACAAAGCTCAAGAATATCTATAGAAAAAAAAGCTATCTATCATACAAAAGGGAAAATTCACAATGATTGACATCTAATAAAAATTACCAGGAATACAAAGAAGAAAGAACAATCCACAAACAGAAGGGGAAAAAATTCAATTGAAATTGATCCAGATAGGATAGAGATGAAGGAATTCACACACAAGGACATTAAGACATTTCTCATAACTGTATTTCTTGTGTTCAGGAAGCTATAAAAAACATCAAGCACACAGAGATGTGGAAAAACATTTAATGCATATCAAATATGTGTAAGGACACCAAAATATTTGAGTTGAAAAATATACTCGATTGGAGTAGCAGATTAGACACTGCAGAACATTGGTGAACTTGAAGATTTAGCAATAAAATCTATGTAAAGTGGAGCACACAGAGGAAGGAAGTTTAAAAAATACAGGTATTCTCACAGAATTGGGCTGTAAGACAATTTCAAGCAGCCTGTATACAAAGGCTGTCCAGAAAGTACCCAGCTATGTCACATGAAAAATAGGGGCATTTACGGCTGGATTTGTTCTGAATAGCCCTTGTATGTTCTCACTATAAAGGGGCAAAAAAAAAAATTTAAAGAAATAATGCCCAATTTTCTGAAACTACCTAGAGGTGTCCAATCTTTTGGCTTCCCTGGGCCACATTGGAAGAGGAAGAATTGTCTTGGGCCACACATAAAATACACTAACACTAGCAATAGCTGATAAGCTAAAAAAAAAAAAAAAGTCGCAAAAATATCTCAATGTTTTAAGAAAGTTCACGAATTTGTTTGTGTTGGGCCGCGTTCAAAGCTGTTTCAGGTAACATGAGGTCCACGGGCCGTGGGTTGGACGAGCCTGCTAGATGCAAACGAGAAAACCACCGAAACAGTTTATTCAATACAACCAAAGTGAAAGAAACATGAAGAAAACTACACTAAAGCTGATCATAATCCAATTACATAATCAGCAATACAGAGAACACGGAAAAGCAGTCAGAGAAATCAGATAACCATATGCACAGAGGAAGAAAATGATGCAGATTTCTCATGAGAAATAAGACAAGGGAGGAGACAGTGAAACATTTTTAAAGTAATACCCCCAAAATAAATAGACTGTCAACATAAAATTCTATGTAGCAAGCAAAACTAGCTTTCAAAAATGAGGTAGGAATAAACATACTTCTTGACATAAAGAACTAAATAAGGTACATAACTGAGTTCTCAATTACCTTCAATAGGTTCTCTTTCATAGTTGAAAGAATAAAGATTAAGCTTCCTCCCACTGTTCAAAAGCATCCAGACTTGAGACACTTGGCCATAATTTGCAGTGAGTAATGAGCCTTAAATAAATGTGATCTTATTTGCTATGTGTGAGAGGATTAATTAATTAGTAAATAAAAATAAGTGTATTTAAAATTGCTGCTTGAAGTACAAAAACATTGGATGTCACAGTATGAAATGTTAATTCCCCCGTGTTTCTGTTAGAGGTAGCGTTCTTTTCAATGCACACGCCTTTCTGTGTGCCCCGTGTGACATGTCGGCTTCTCACCCTTCTCCATCCTCCCTTCCCCCAAAATACATTTTCCTTCAAAACATAATTTCCATGTCATAGTCTTCTACTATGTATTGATACATACACATATACACATGCACTCATACACATGCTCCTATTTTGCTTTATCTCACCCGAAATAACAATTGTGTGCTGCAGGGTTTACCAAAGAGCCGGGGGCAGGGGGAGTTTGACGGCTTCTCCTCTGAAGGAAAATAAACTCAGAATTGGAAGTAAGTAAGGAAAGTAGAGGTTATGTTTTCTACATATTTTAGCAACCCTTCCTTTTTGATGGTGAGACATTTTACCACCTCGTATCTTCCAATAAGTTTCCCTAGGATGTCAGTTAAGGGTCCAGTTCCTAACATGATTTAAGGTCTTAAGTAGAACAGATTGATTTCTTAGCACCAAGAGAGATTCATAAAGGAAATTTACTGGGCCTTTAATAAATGTTCCCTCATTCCAAAGATAAAGATAGAATCATGATGCCAAGAATACATTAGCTAAAATATGTGCAGTAGTGACCAGGGAAGGACTTGGAATTCCATTTTATAAAGACATTAGTAATAAATAGAAGGTTATTTAACTTTTGTGATATTTTCTTTAGTTCTCAGAGCATAAATTTAAAATTCTAAAACATTTCTTCTGTCATATTTTTAAATTAATCTTGAAAAATCTGAAAGCATTTGGTAAATATTCCCATATCATTTATTTTAAAAATTCAGAAGATTATTCAGCTTGCTCAATACAAGTCCTCTCCAAGGCTGGTATTGAGTCTCTCATGGAAACAAATCTGTATCTAAGCTAACCACTTGGATCTAGATACGAAGAAAAAAATACTACACCACCAAGTACGACACACTGTATTATATTTGGAAAGGTTGGATGAATTCCTTACTTTTCAGATGGGTGTTCTAGTGTTTTGTAGCCATTATTGGATTTAGGACAAGGCTGCCCGTTATGAAATAGACTTCATCCCCAACTTATTCCACCTGAGTGTATTTAGCATCAAGCAGGAATAACTTCCTCCACAATCTCTCTAGGACCTAGAATCCTGTTTCTCTTCCTTATATGTATATTCTGCATCATCTGCACAGAATTATTGGCAGTGCCTTCTGATGCAGAGAACTGCATCACCTGACGAAAATTTATTTCTGAATCTTCCATTCTGTTCAGTCTATATGTCTGACGGATTTTTCTCAATAGGACTTCCCCTTACATAGTTTGTGTAAGACTGCACCCGGGGTGGTTCCTGGTCCCCTTGGGTCTCCCTGAAATGCTGAGCACATATCCAGGGCTCCTCATGTCTGTTCTCTGACAAAACCAGAAAATACAATCCCAAGATGAATCCACAGAATACCAAAATCACATGCCAGAAAGACCAATTTCAAACACCAAGCTTGAGGGGTCAAATAAAGGATTGTAAATCAGTGTCATAAAATCAGATTAGAAATGATCAAAGAGTATCTGTCCCCAAAACTGTTAGAAGGGCTATACTATGATTAGAGGCTCTCACCAGTAATCTTCCTTCCTGCTCTGGTGTTTCTCTCCCTTAGTGTCTCTCTCTGTCATCTCATTCTCCTCTCAATGATAGACAGGTAGATTCTAAATAGAAATAATGTTAATCGGGGTTCTCCAAAGAAAAGAAAATGTATCTATTTCTGTCTCCACATCTATATCTTGAGAGATTTTAAAGGAATTGGTTCATGCAGTTCTAGGGACTGGCAAGTATGAACCTACAGGCCCCGTATACAGCCAGAAATCCCAGCAGGTTTGTTGCAATCGTGAGTCCCAGACCTTTCTGAGAGCATAATTTCTTCCTCCTCAGAGGACCTCAGTCTTTTCTCTTAAGGTTTTTGACTGACTTCATGAGACTCATCCACATTATGGAGGGTAATCTACTTTAATAAAAGTCCACTGATTTAAATGTTAGTCACATCTAAAAAATATTTTCAAGGCAACATTTAGACTGGTGTTTTACCAAGTAACTGGGCACTATAGCCTAGGCAAGTTGACACATAAAATTAACCATCATAGATTGATATAAATAGATACAGGTGTATATATTATAGTAAAATGGTATCTAAATTCTTCATCGTGATTTACAATTATTTACCATCTCTCTCCTGCTTCACCATTTTTTATGTTATTTCCCCCCATGAATCCTGTACTCAAACCATAACAGAATCAGAACAGACCTATTCTCTCAGGCACAGTTCGGCCTCTCTGTCCTTCCCTAACTTCTCTAACTAGCAGCCTTAACTACCAAGTCTCATTTTGATGATTGCTTCCTCTGTGAAGCCTTTTTGGATTTCCTGGGACTTTTTAGGTATTCATTACCCCAGTCCTTCCTTCACTTGATTTTGTACAAATTTCCAATTATCATACAGTTTTCCATTTTTTGTGTATTTGTTTGCCTTCCTGTTATCCACACAGGGTTAACTATAGGTTTTAATTGGGTCCTACATGTAGGGTCAGGGTTGCAGTCCTGGTATCCAACACAGTGCTTAGTTGAGGATGTACATTAAATATTGGTTGGTTAAAAGGATAAATGATGGAAAATGTAAGACAATGTTTTCTGTTTAGATCAAACTTGTCTTATGAACAGACAATATGGAATTAAATGTTTGCCTATAAAATTATTCAAAACACTGAGTTCATATATGAAATTAAAATCTCTCTACCTGGTATTAAGATAGTTAACAATTGTAATTAAATAAGATTTTTACCTTTGATATTTCCAAGCCACAATATGTACAGTAATAAATAATAATCCCTTTTAAATTTGTTTATCACGCTAATGTTTCTGCTTGTTATGCATATTAAATATGAGCTTTGGTTATTGTGACCTTAATTACCATACAAGTAACACAGATACTTAAACTGAATGATTTTTCATTACTAATTACTGCTGCAAAACTGCTGCATTAAAACATAAGAATCGATAATACCTCATTTTCACCACAGCAATGACAATAAATATTACTGATTTTTATTAATGCTTTAGGTTTCTAACTAAACTAATTATAAAAGCAACTTTATTGATTTTTCTGAACTTAGAAAAGCAACATTACTCCACTTCTTCTTTTATATGTTCTAAAATTAAAATATTAGTATTACAGTATCATTATTGAATAGTTAAAATTGAAATGTTTGTATATGGGAAAGGCATAATCACTTGAAATCGGACCATAAAATGATCTGTTGCTTTATTATACTTGCTACGATACAAGTTTATCTCTTGCAATGTTAAAACTATGGAATTGGCACAGAAATACTCTGGTTTAAGAGACTAACTTTGAATGAATCTTTAATACAAGCCAGAACTTTGCCTGGGTGCTTTATGTTTCCATCCAGCACCTTTCTAAACAAACTTTGAGAAAGGTATAACTACCTTCTTTTTAGAGGTGAATAAACTGGCACTGTGATACTAAACAACTTGCTCAGTGGCACATGGAGTAAGAAATTAAGTCTGTATTAAAATCGAAACCTAAGATTTTTTTCTTCTTATCATTAGGCAAAAAAATAAAACTGGTTGAACCAGAAAACAGCTATTAATTATGGCAGCTAACACTACTATCTGATGGGAGCCCCCTTCAATGATGACTGGGACATATCATAGATGTTCCAACAACACATCCTAGAAAGCAAACAAGGGTCTCAGATACAAGGCCCAAATAACTTTTACTGCGAGGTCTGATCTCATTCAGGTCAGTGTCTGCAACTTGCCACTTACCACTCTTTTTCAGACCTAAATTGGAAAGGAGAAAAAAAATATTTTCTTTTCCAGTGAAGATTATATAGGAGGCAATTATTAATCCCCCAGGGCCACTGACATTTCTTCTAATTGAACAACATACTTTCTAAAAATGGCCTAAAATAATATTTTGCAGGCCACCTCACTATTTTCCTGTTTTCAACACACACATTGTCTTAACTAAACATATAAAAGTTGTGGAATAAAGGTGGATTTTATCAGACATGTTAATTTTTAGAGCATAGGGTACATCTTTAAAATCTCTGAATGCCTAATGTTTACACACATGGGCAAGAAAAGCCTGGGAGTTACATGCTGTATCACCATATGCCGCAAAGAAGGAAGGACAATATTGTCCTCACGCAACCTCACATCCCTGAACTAAGCTTTTGAGAGTGTAATGCACTAAATTTCTGTTGTCCTTCCCCAAACCATCAAAAGCCTTTCATTAAACCTAATGACCTTACTCGCAATTAAACTAAGAATCTCAGACTACCCTGTCAACCCTTATCTTTGTGTTCTCCTTCTCTTACTTTCTTGTATTGTCCCTAACTTCCTTTACTTTTCTTTCTCAAACATTTTACTCTGGTCTCTGAAATTTGTGTCATTGACCAGGGTCCAGAGCCAAGCCCACAGATACACAGAAAATAATTTTTAACGAATCTAACCTTATATGTGACAGATTCAATAATGCACTTACTATCTAGCAGTATTTAGATTTAATATTAACAAATATAAGATAATGGTAAAAGATCTTTTTCTCTTATTTCCATCAAGACCAATATTTATGGGGAGCTACATCAAACTGGGTTTGAATTAGATACAAATGATGAATTATGGGCAAAATTCGACTTTTCATAGAAAAATATGTCTGTTGTGATAGGCATAGCCAAAGACATTTGCTGAATATATTGATAATACATTCAAACTTAAGATAAATCATTTGTGAAAACTACCAAGTGTGTTCTAAAATCAACCAACTATACATCTCATTAATCAAATGATGTCCCATCTGGTCAGGACTCTAGGCCACATGCTTTGAACTTTATCATCCCTTTAGAATGCTTAGACAGAAGAGCTCTGTAGCAAAGGTAATAACAGCTCCATCTTTGCCCTAGAATCTCAGTTCTCAGGATTTCAGCCCATCTCAATGGTGAAGTTTTTGTCTTTCTATATTTCTCTGTCCAAGCAAATTAATCCTAACGCATTAAAACATTTAGTAGACAACCAGGGCTATTCTATTAAAAGAGTGACCTATTAATAGTTACCTACAAGTGTCCACCATTAGGTGGAAGCATCTCTTCCCTAAGTTACCACTAATACCATTCACAAATCAAATGTTTCCAATGTATTTTTACAACTGTGCATTGTTTCATTTAAGCAATGTATTTAAACTTTTAATGCTTGACTATAAATACTTTGCTTAAAATTTTAATGTTAGAATTACCATTCCTATTTTTATTACTACATATTAAAGTTTTATAGACTGTTCCATTTCTTGAATTTTATCTCTTTAGCCTTGCCTCCACCTGCAAATATTCTTGTTATTATTTAATTATTGGTGAATGTGTATGGGATTTTTAAAAGTACATCTGTCACATTTGAGAGCCTTTTTTGGATAACAAGTTCCTGTGATAATGTTAATTAGATTTACAAACCAAAAATTATCATGGTGCCTTTAAGTACACATATGATCACTTCAGTCATGAAGGATTTAGTGTGACTATATATAAGAGAAAACCTGAATAACACTAAATTAGCAAATAGAAATGTATTTTTCTTTTAAATAAAACTCCAGAAGTGAGTATTCTGGAATTAGTGGTGGCTACAGTCTTCAGGGTCCTAGGCATCTTCCAGGTCACCAATCTACCTGATGTCTTGTGCCCTGCAAGTCAGGGTCCAAGTTGCTGCTGGACCTGAGCAGCAGGACGGAGAAAGGGCAAAGAAAAAAGGGCAAAGGACTGAATTAAACATAGGACACACAGCAGATATTCGAATTTTTGCAGATGGACTAAAGGTAACCCATGAAATTAGACAGAGAACTGCATTTAGTTCCTAAGTCCAAGTTTCCCTCTCTCTGTCCCCTCCCCCCTCCCCTCCTCCTGCCCTCCCCCTGTTCTCCCCTTTCCTCTCCCTCTCCAGCTCTGCCCTTCTCCCTCTCCTCCTCCCCTTTTGTTTCCCCCCACTCTTTCTCCGTCTCCCTCCCATTCCATCTCCCTTTCCCTCCTCCTCTCCCTTCCCAATTCTCTCTCTTTTCTAGAAAAGTAAAACTCCAAATCTGCCCACACTTGTTAACAAAACTGTGCTTCAGTGAATCCCTAACTCAGCTGCCGCCTTTATATTCACGACACACACGACGACACTGACTCGTTGTCACACTGCCTGTCCTGGCTCTGAAAACTGGTTTGGCGTTATGCTCTCTACGTAGGGAGATACTCGTGTTCACATTACTCACTGAGTTTGGAGTCACATTTGCTCCAGACATCAGTAGCATCATTTATGAACATAAAGAATCATGCCAGACAATTCCCAGGGGAGCAATTCCAACGAGTATTTTCAAAGGAATTATTTATCATCCTACTGAGACAGTCATAAATTTTACACTTGTTTCTCACCCCACCCCAGCTTTATGTTGTACTGGCTGTCTAAATAAGCAAAACAGTGTCCTATTTTATAGCTGGAATTGACCATATTGATGGTCAAACTCAGTGGTTCCCAATTAGGGAAGCATATAACAATCACCTGGGGGAGTGTTTAGAACCAATGCACCGCTCACATATTCTGCTTCATGGACACAGACCCCAAAGAGTGGTGTGGGTCTGGTGCAGTAAAACAAAGAGATGTAAGTCTGCCATGTATACTTTGATAAAAACCCCAAATTACACTTAAATATTCTATTCCCTCTATTTGAGAACCGCTGATACGGCCTAATTCCTCTTCTAAAAAACATAACTGGGGGCTTCCCTGGTGGTGTAGTGGTTAGGCTTCAGCCTGGGTTTGATTCACGACCACCCCACAAAGAAACTGTAACAGAGAAAATAGCCTGCCTCAATAAGAACATTAAACACCATGAGGTAAGACACATTTGATTTAAGATCATATCCACAGCATTTGGCACAATGCCTTTCACAAAGTAGATAGTCAATTATTACTACATTTTGTTAGAGGAGTATGTGCGTGTGGCTGGAAGGAGCAGAAATTTGTTTCAGAAATTTAGGCAAAAGCAGAATGGAGTCCTCTAAGCAGGAAGTTCCAATTTCTTAAGTCTTTAAATATATTAATGCAGCCATTATGTATATTATGCTTTTGTTATAAAAGATTTCGCATAGATTACCAGCTCCTAAAAAAGGGGTCATATTTTTATAACCATAAGCATGTATAGTTATGATTTTGTAGTAAAATCATAACTCAAGTCCAGGTGTTACTTCTGCCGGACCCTGTAGTACTCATTTCTTTAATATTTGTTCATTGTATTGAATGGATGCAGTTGGTACAGAGTAATCAGACACTCAAATTTGTTAAGTGATTGTAAAAGCTATCCAAAGTCTCCCTATTTATGGATGTACTTATTTTTATTAAATGTATTGGGGTGACATTGGTTGGTAAAATTATATAGATTTCGAGGGTATATTTTTAATATACATCATCTGTTTATTAGCTTGTAGTATGTGTTCACTACGCAGTCAGTTCTCTTTCCATCACCACATATTTGACCCCCTTTTCCTTCTTCTAACATCCCCTCCCCTTACCCTCAGGTAACCACAGAACTGTTGTCTGTGTGCGTGACATTTTGTTTGCTTGTGTACCTTGTTCATTCGTTGCTTTCAGTTTTATATAGCACATATGAGGGAAGTCATGTGGTTCTCAGCTTTTTCTGCCTGACTTATTACGCTTAGCATGATGCTCTCAACATCTATCCATGTGATCACAAATGGCAGTATTTCACCTTTTCTCATGACTGAGGATATTCCATTGTATATACGTACCACAGCTTCTTTATCCAGTCATCTATAGAAAGACGCTTTGGGGAGTTCCCTGGTGGTGTAGTGGCTTAAGGCTTCAGCACTGGCGCTGTCAGCGCTGCGGCCTGGGTTCGATTCCCAGCCAGGGAGCTACCCACATCCCAAAAAGCAAAAAAAAAAGAAAGACGCTTTGGTTGTTTCTATGTCTTGGCCACCATGAATAATGCTGTGATGAATGTATAGGGTACGTATATGTTACAGATAAATGTTTTCAGATTTTTGGTGTAGATACCCAGAAGAGGAATTGCTGGGTTGTATGTAATTCTATTAACTTTTTGAGGAACCTCCGATCTGTTTTGCATAGTGGCTGTACCAATTTACTTTCCTACCAGCAACATACGAGGGTCCCTTTTCCTCCACAGCCTCTCCAGCACTTGTTAGTCTATTCCGTGTCTTGTTGATCACAGCCATCATAAAGGGTGTGAGGTGGGATCTCATTGTGGTTTTGATTTGCATTTCTCTAATAGCTAGTAAAGTTGAGAATTGTTTTATATATCTGTTGGCCATTTGTATGTCTTCTTGGAAGAAGTGTCTGTTCAGGTCCTCTGCCCATTTTTTAATCAGATTGTTTTTTTGTTGTTCTTGAGTTGTGTGAGTTCTATAAAAAACTCATATAAAGAACCCATTTGTGGATTTAGATTAAGAAGATGTGCTTTAAAAATTAAAAGTAGCTTTTCACTAGAAGGATAATACAGGCTTCTTGAAAAAATAAAATAAAAACAAACTGATGAATGGAAATAATTAAATATTACATGACATTTCATTAAAACTATTTTTAATAATTTGGGGGACAAGTGTCTTGCTTTTTCTGCATTCATGTGTCCTTCATATATATGTTTGTAGAAAAAGACTGATACATAGTGTTTTGTTCACTCACTGCTTTACTAAGTAATATGCCATACACATTTTGCTTCCTTATGGTCCTTTTGAATTATGCATAGTAAAGCATCAATAGTATAAAATAGTATAAACATTTACATAATGAGAGGGAAACTATTTTCAACTTCAGTTTGTACTATTTAAATTGAAATTCTTTTTTAAAAATCCTACAAAAGATAACATAAATTTATTTTTTCAGTGTTTACAAGGTATACTACTAAACAAATGTGCCATAATTTATGTAAGTATACCCATATTGATGGATATTTGAGTTGTTTCAAGTGTTTTGTGATTACAAATAACTTTCCTCTTCATATATTTATTCACACACACACACACACACACACGTATATCCAGAAGGCATGTTCTTAGAAGTAAAACTGTTGTTTAAAAAATACATTCATTTCATTATATAATGGATATTACCAAATTATCTTCCAATGATCTCTGAACAATTAGGATTCTACAAAAAGAAAGTGGGAATGTTTGTATACTTTCACACCCTGGCCAACACATCTACTACCAAATTTTAAATTTTAAACTTTGTCCATCTTTTGGATATAAGAAAAAGCATCTCATTATCTTAATATACATTATTTTAATTAAAAATAAGATTGAGGTTTATTAATGAAGCTCATATGTTTAAAATACCTGTGTATTTCTTTTTATGTGATTGTAATTTCTTAGTCTTCGAATTTTTTCTTTTGAAAAACTAATTTTGAGTTGATATAGAACTTCATACATTAAAAAAAAATAGGTACCTTGTTACACACGTGTTTTCATATGCACAGATTTTATTAATGGTCCCAATTCTTCACCTTCTATCCATGCCCTTTATCCTATAACTCTGAAGTTTCTGTATTATTTTCTCATTCCTTAAATCTGAACAGCCTTTGTGATTTACTTTGGTTAACATAGCAAATTCTGAGTCTTAGCTTCAAGACAACTTTGTTTCTGGTGTTTTATTGTACTCTGTCATTGCCACAAGACGGACATGCCAACGCTACCCCACTGATCCCAGAAAGAGAGTGAGTATCATCAGGTGGAACAGTCCCACACCAATCTAGTTGCCTCCGACAAGGTCAGTCTAAGTAATCCGAGAAGCATGCAACCCACAGACTTTTTAGAGACCAGCTGAGATTAGTCCATTATAATGACTCAAGAGCCATTACAAATAATTATGGGTTTGAGCCTCCAGATCTCGGGGTGGTTCATTATGCAGCAACAGAAAACTGATGCAGTTTTCAAATAAGTCCCTCAATGTTTTTTTTGTTCCCTTCCCTTCCTCCTTCTATTCTCTTTTTCCTTCCTTCCTTTTTTTTTCTTTTCTCGTTCCTTCCTTTTTTCTTTGCTTCCTTTTCTTTCTTCCTTCCTCTTCCTTCCCCTCTCTCCTTTTTCTCTTTCTTCTTTCTCTCTCTTTCTGCTGTAATTATATGTAATAAGATCAGTGCCCTCTAATTAGTCTTCACTTTGCACTTCTTAGCTCACCATATATATTTATGCATTTTTATTGGAAATCACGTTAAATTTATTCATCAATGTAGAAAAAACATTTAGCACTTTTTCATTTCAATAAATATTGATCTATATCATCATTTAATTGTAACATAGTACTTTATTGCATAGACTATTTTCACTTCTTCATGCTTATAGCCCACGCTTTCTTGAACATGGTTTCTACATTTTTTACATTTATTGTCCAGTTATCACTCCAGAAATCTCTAGAAATGGAACTGCCAGGTACATACACTTTAAATTTAAAATCTTTATATGTTGACATTATTTCCAGGAAAAGTTTTATAACTCATACTCATAGTAACAATTTATAATGATGTGTTTCCTGTGCCCCCTGAATAACTTGAATATTAGCATTGTTTTATATTTTTACCCATATGATAAGTAAATCTAGAAATAAGTAGTTAATTTCACTGTGTGTACATATATATTTAGGGATGACAAAGAAAAAAATCCTATTATATGTGATTATTTGTACTTCAAGGAATATTTGCTTCTCTGTAGTTTCATGTAGTCCTTGCAAAATGTTACAGTTTAGGAATGTCTGTGATCTAGATGGTAGTAGCACATTAGTGTTGTCCTCAACGTTATGGCTCCCCATTTGTTTACCACAAGGCCCTTTCCATTCACATCTTATTCCATTCTCCATGTGTCTTAAATATCATCAAATTCTTTCATTTTAATAGTGCTTCATAAACTTTAATTAATTTTCCCTTAAATACCACTGATTGTTTTCTAGCACATCCACAACATGAGAGTTTAAAAGTACATAAAAATTTCAAAAGACCTTATTTTTTGAAGACAAGATACAAGTAGTTGCAAAAATACAATGAGAATGTTATGACATTTTAATACTAGGACAGGTTTACTTTCCAACAATCAAATCAGCCTCGATCCTCCTACTCATCCTCCAAAGAACAAGAACATACGCTTTTTAAAATTTCCAAATCTCATTTAAGACACAGTTTCCCTTAAAGTTTATTTTACTTTATTAGGAAGAGAGATGTAACCCCCAAATTATTAAATGCTGATCACATACATTTCTGTTACATTAGGGGTAGAGACAAGTTATGTTTATAAATAACTCCAAGAACTGTTTTTATATTTTATTTTCACATTAAAAAGCAGTCAGATTTGCTTCAGCCTCAAAGAGCGTGTTTATGTGAAATTAAATAAATGTGGCAAGCAAACTGCACTTTGTTTTTCTAAACAGAAATATAGTAGAGCTTTCTTTTTAAATTTACAACATAAAGGTAATATTTATGTAGACCATTCCTTAGAAGGACAGTGAGTCATATTTTTGATATTTGGTGCAACCAAGAAAGTTTATCTGCTGTAACAGATGAAAGAAGTTTCTTATATATTGTAATAAAAATGACATTCAGTTATGCAAGAGGAAAATGTTTCCTAAAGCTCTTAGTTGATGGGTTATTCATGCTCTACCCCAAAACACAGTGGGTGAAGCAGATTTTCTAATCTCTGTGTTTGATGTTTTATTTTCTGTATGGGAACATCTTTTATGTTTTACTTTGAATGTTTTAAAAACATTCTTGGCATGTGAATCACAGTTTTCCTGTCAAATATGTCAATGAGTTATGAATGATTTTAAAGAAAGACGTCTTCAACAACCAAAACAAAAGCAAAAAAATGAAACAAAACAAAAACATCTGGAAACATTTTCACTATGCTAATGGCTAAGGTAAAGAAAAAACGTCAACTGGTATCCAAGTAGGGACCAATTTAAATTCATTATTACACTCTCTTCATACTTCAAACACAAATAAAATTGTTTATTTAGCTAACAGGCTCAGCCTTGATTTCATATCATTACTGTCCATTTTAATTTCAACTGTGCTTGAATTTCAAAAGCCTGCTACAAAACTACATTCTTGTATTTCAGAGCTGGAAATAAAAATAAGGTGGTATTTTGGTGATTAATACCTCTGTAATCAGGTTAATAATTGCTTGAGAAATCTAGTTAATTTTCAACAAATAAAAAAAATTAAAAGTAATTCTTCAAATCCCTAATCAATTCTTGACTATCAGTCAGTATCAATATTAGCCAACTCCACACCAATTGGCTATAGCTCTTTTGAAACATAATTATAATTTTCCTATCTTTAAAGTGTTGGCCTTGACTACTAGAGGGTTGATGCACTTATTCCAGAGCTTATTTCTTTTTTCATTGTTTGCAGCACTATATGGAACTTAAATGCACACTTACCTCATTTATTTCTAGAACCACGTCAATAGAACTATATCAATGTTTTGCTTATACCATTTCTGTAAAATGTGTAACAAGATTTATTTAGGAATGAATAAAAAGGGGTACTAGAGGATTTACATGGGCAGAAAGGCCACAGGGAAGCCCAACCTAAACAGGACTGAACTTTCTGATCAAGACAGTGAAAGTATTATGCTCACAGGAGGAAAACGATTCCTATTCATCAACGGAGATTAGTTTTTTCTTCCCTTGGAGACTTTAGAAGGAACTTTTCTCTGTCCTGTGACACAAGTGGAAAATCTAGACACAAAACTGCTTCTGTAGGGTCAGTGACTTCACAGAAGATGGGAAGAAGAAGTACCAGAGTCATTTTTACTGAGAGTGACAGTAGGGAGAATATTTCTACTTCTCAGGATCCCTTTTCTACTTTCCTAGTTAACTCTCATTTATTCTTCAGCTCCCAAGCATCGTCCAGGGTCTAGATAAGTCCCCTTGTAATATATTCCATAGCCCTCAGTAATTTCTTTCATGATATATATCAGCTTTTAGAAGTATATTCATTTCATGTCATTCTTTGATTATCTTCCCCCACCTATGCCCCATTAGAACTAAGCTATAAGTTCCAAGAGAGCAAGAACCATGTCCATTTTGAATACTGTTTTATATATAATACTTAGTACATGATAGACACTGAATGCAACTTTAAAAGCTAATGAGTAAATGACATAGAAATAATATCCCTGGACAGATCTGTCATTTTCTCTGAGAGATGAAAGAAAATCCCTGAATACTTCTGAACCTCAGTCTTGAAGTGCATTCCGGGGAATTGTGGGAGGCTGAACATAAATGCAAATTTCCCCCATGCCTGCTCAGACTATGTAAGAAATGAAGTATTGGTGGACAGGGGGAAATGAGAGAATAGAATTCAGGTGTATGGTTTTTTACAGATGAGAAGTCCAGGATTTCTCTGTGCCCCCATGTACACCCTCAAAAACTAATTTTTGATCGTCAATTTAAGTATTATTTTTGTTAATCAGATCTCTTAAATTAACAATGGGGCAAAAGTACAGATGGCAAAGAAAATTGGTTATATTCCCCAAAACATTTTGTCTTTCTACTGGGAACACAGCTAATTTACATTTTCCAACCTTACTCATTTAGGCCCATGCACATACATTCCAACAAATAATATGTGGATGGAAATGAGCCCCATAAAAATCTTCATTTGCATCGTCCTTTCTCCTCATTCAGGGTCAATCCTTTAGGGCAAGTATAAGAGATAACAACAGCACAAATGGACACTGAGTTCCTGAGTAATTGAAGCCAAGTGCAACCCATGCTTCTCTCTCCCCAGAACCCCCTCATAAACTGTCAACTTGCTTTGCACATTGCCACAAGTGAAAAATGAACTTGCACTGTGTTGTGGTAAGCCACAGAAGTTTGGAGTTGTTTGTTAGAACAGTTGACCACCCTGACTAAGTGGGTACTGTACTTTGTTATTACCTCCAGAACTGCAAAATTTGGGGGCAAGTAAAGAGAGGAGAGAGAGTTCTCTTAATAACATACTGGGAAACAATCATCAGGAAAGTATCAAAGGCTGTTGGGTATCACTGGTAGTAGCAGAATAGAATAGGCACCTGCTTAGTGATATTTCATTTGTTTTTCTATTTTTTGTGTGTTGTGGAGATAGGTGCTCATTGTCTTCATTTGTTATTCCCCCAAATTACCCAGCACAGTATTAGGCTTTGGGAGAAATTAATGAATGCTTGATACATAAATGAATCAGTTGCCTTTTGTAAACCAACTACATTACAATGTAATTGAAAGGTGTAGTATAGAAAGAAAAAAAAACTTAGATTCTGGATGCAAAATATTTTTGCCATGAGGCCCAACCTACCATAGCTGGGCACAAAGGGGTGTTTCTACACAGTTACGTAGCTAGATGTGTAAAAAAGGGAAATTTATTGAATATCTCTTGTCTTTAGTTTTCCCATCTTTAAAGGAAATATTATAACTCTTTACTTATCATAAGATTAAGTGGAAGACATAATATTCACAAGTCATTTTTGTTCTATATTTTGGTGGGGGAGGTAGTTCCCTGGCTGAGATTCGAACCCAGGCCACAGCTTTGAGAGCGAGGTAGTCTAGCCACTACACCACCAGGGAAGCCCCTCAAATCATTTAAATGTTAAAAGAATTACCCAGAGCAGTCTTTTTATTTGGTTTTACTGTTTTGTAATGTTTCTCAAAAACATAAGTAGAAAGCGATCATCTTTATGTATTGATATAAATGTAGTTCTAGACCTCCCAACTTCAGATGACTTTTACTTTACTTTCCTTCTCTCAAACATATTCTAGCACCATGTATGTATTCCTTAGGCAAAGACTGGAACTAAGAATAGCACCCATTTTATCTTCTGATAACATGATAGAATTGGAGAAAAAAGGTTATGTATGTGTGTGTGTGTGTGTGTGTGTGTGTATACACACACACACACACACACACACACACACACATATATATATATATATATATATATATATATATATATACACACACACACATATATATATTAGTTAAATGCTTCAGTGTTTATTCTGTATCAGATATGACAACAGACAAGTATAAAGTTAAATATTTAGTGGATAGTCAGGATATTTAATCCAGTTTTTAAATAAGAATTTAATTTTTTTTAATTTTGATAATATGTTAACAGAAACAAAATATTTATCGAAAACATTCTCTCTTAGTGATTCATTTTCCTGTTTTCCAACTAAAATTTTAAAGTCCAAAACTTGATTTGGATAGTTTGTCCTATAGATAGATGTATACGTAATTCTCCAAATGTTCACTATTATATTTTACAGTGAAATAATCTCAGTGTGATGAATAAACAGAAAACTAAGACTTAGCGTTGCCCAGAAACAAAAGCCAAAGGACCAGACCTTCACTTCAAAGTTTAGTTGATGAATCTGCAGAACCCGTGTGCTTTATGAATGTGAGACCCTCAGGAATTTCAGTGGCCCACTTTGCCATGTTTTTCCCCTTTTTTTTCATTATGTTTGACATTTCTGAGGCAGCCCTTTATTTCAGATAAGCAATGTATAGCAATAGACTGGGAAATGAGATTTAGCAATAGATGTGGAGAAAGGACGAGGGGAACAAAAAAGAGCTACTTTTTGGAATAGAGCTTTGGAGCACCATCACTGCTGCATTATGTGTCTCTGTGAAATATGAGAGGCTGCCAGAGAGAGCTCTTAACATTCAAGTGCAAACTAATTTGCTTTGATTTGTTACTTGAGATCAATAATCTGACCCTGTGGCTAATATAAAAAGGAAATGACAAAATTGATAAAATGTGCCACTTCTTACTGCATTCTATAGTCCTCTGGTGCTGAAGTACAGTGACAAAGAGCCAAAAGGGCAAGCTTTGCCTGTTCAAAAACTGTTACAGAAAATCCTGTAATAATAATAATAGTAATAACTTCCCAAGTAATAAAAGTAATTTTCTAATTATTGTTAGTTTTTCTTCCAATTTCTTCATCTCATTCCATTTTTTAGGAACCCAACCTGAGATGACACAACTAGGAGAGGGCAGTAAACATGATGAGATCAGGATGAGGTGAGTGAGCTGCAGTTTCAACTCCCCTTCAGGATTGTGCAGGAGAAAATCCAAAGTCTAACTCCAGAGAAACCCCCAAAGTGTCATTTTCTTGATGGATTTATTATCACCTAAAGTTAAACTCTATAATTTTGCAGGGTTTTAACTGTTGACAGGTCTAAGGTTGATGAGTCAAGTTAATCAACTTTATTAATTTGTAATAATGGATAATATCACTTACTTAACTGCAAGACTCATGTAACAACCAGGATGAAAGTTTCCTATTATCTGACAATTTGGTGTTTTGAATTAGTAAATTGAAGGGTTGAATAAAGACAAGGAGAGGTTAGTACTCTGGCAACTGAATTAATTATTCCCCACCCACAGACTGTGATTTTCTTGTGGGTGTATATGTGTTCACCAGTTGCAGATCTCTCCTCCAGTTCCTAATCGATAAATACTGTTCACTTCTGCCTCTTTAGGCTTTCGTAGACCTACATCAATAGCTCCAAATGCAGCTTCATAGAAAAGGCACCAGGCTGGCTGCATTAGGATTCATTAAGGATCTGGTTAAAAATACAATTTTTTAGCAACCATCCCAAGCTTAATGTATCAGAATCTACAGTGTGAAGCACTGACATTTTTATATTTTCATAGTCTCCTGAGGACACTCTAATAAGTAGTTCACGTTGGGCCTGTCTCTAGACTAAAATCTAATTGCAAACATATAGAGAATACAACGTAATTGGATAGCTTTCTACATCGTAAGTTTAAATCATATACCAGTGTATTCTCATTGAGGTTACAACTAGTTCACTTCACTCTGGTATTGGTGGTAATAAAAGATATTGATGGTTTCTAGACACTTTGCTCACTTACTTAAATGTTTGTATTTTCCTCTCACATATGGCTGATCACGTTACTTGTGGATTCATTTTAATAGTTTAACTTTAGAGTCCCTTTTCCAAGTTTATTGTAGGAAAGATTAGTTTCCCATAATAGTAGTAATAATGCATCTGCTATTCTTTTAGTTAAAATTATCATAAACATACATTGTTCATGCTTTGAGAGTATTGTGGAAGACACTAAAATCCCCTTTTGCAGAACAGGGCAAGCCAATTATGTTAAATTAGACATTATTTCTAAAGCTAATAGCCTCTTCTTGCATGAATATATATGTTCCACCCTCTGTGAGTTTATATTTTGTCAGTTAAGAATGGCAAATCCCATGAAAATTTCAGGAAACATTAAGATATAATATCTATTATGTTTCATAAGTCATATTTTTTATTATGATTCATGATTTACAAAGTCATAATGAAGTGATTTAAAAACTTTTCTACTTGTATTAGGATTTAGAATAAGAAAATTTCTTTGAGATTTTGCTGCTCAAAATTACAGATGGACAATTGTCAAAGATAATTCATCATAATTTAGAAATGGTTCAGAGTTAAGTGATACATGCATTAATTGTCTGAATATCTAGATCCACATTTTCCCAGGTGCATCCTATCGTACAGTCATCCTGCAAGATGCTCATTCAAAAAGAAAAATGCCCCCATGATAAAATATACTATATCACCCTGGCTTGGAAATTCATATGCACATTAGCGAATTAAAGAATCTAAAAAATTCTGACAAAAAGAAACCTACTTAACTCAGTATTTCCTACATGTATTTGATGACAAAGTATTTTTATATACTTATTAACATCTGAAGCCCGGAGGTCATACATTTTAACACACTAATGTTTAGGAGATAAAACTAGATTATTAATTATTAATCATCTTGGATGTATTTGGGGTGGCTGTATAAAGAAGAAATTCTTAATGGTATGATATAAACAAGGCATTTTGTCTTCCCCAAAATAGCCTTTGTATATTGCCATGTGAAAATATTTGTAATGTCCTTAATGATAGCTTAATATGAAATTGGTAGCCAGTTAAGTCAAAGAATACATCTGTAGATCAAAGTAAAAGAAAGTATTAACTATTTTATTCATTATCATGAAAATCCATCTCACTGGTCGTGAAAAACATATACAAATGTTTGCTTTAACTACCAAGTACAAACATGAACATTTAAAGTCTTTTTAAATTAACCAAATAGTTTGGATGGATTTGAAAAGGCTGGTTTATGAGGTCTCTCTAGGATGACTGAAATATAAGCATAATTGAAGAACATAAGCATAAATAATACTGGGCAAGTTGAGTTCTTCAGATAATAGTAAGAATATAGCAACACATATCTCTTATGAATTATAAAATAATGCCAATTTTGTGTTAATTGATACATACACTTTTATAAACATTATTTATTTCTATATAAGTAGCATAAGTTAGGAATAATGTAGCTTAATGTTTATTCTTGCCCATAAATGAGTTCACAAATGAAAAAACAATCTTTTGATGAACCACACGTCCAGATAATTATTTCTAAAAATATGATCATTATAACTATGCCTAGTCTTCCTAGGTATAGCAATATTAACTGGTTACAGTTTTTTTTTTTGCTTTAAATAAATTTAATTTTTAGGGTAGTTTTATGTTCCCAGAGAAATGGAGCAGAATATACAGAGAGCTCCCATAAACCCCTGACCCCACACATGTACAGTCTTCCCAGAAGAATGATACATGTGTTACAATTGATTAACCTAAATTGATGTATCATTATCATTCAAAACCTGTAGTTAAATTAAGATTCACTCTTGGTGTACATTCTGTGGCTTTTGACAAAAGTATAATGACATAAATTTACTATTATAGTATCGTACAGAATAGTTTCACTGCTCTAAAAATTCTCTGTGCTCTGCCTACTCATCTCTCCTTCCTCTCCAACCCCTGGCAACTTGTGGCCTTCTTACTGTCTCCGTAGTTTTGCCTTTTTCAGAATGTTCTGCAGTTGGAATTATATAGTATATAGGCTGTTAAGGTTACCTTCTTTCACTTAGTAATATGCACTTAAGATTCCTTTATGTCTTTTCATGACTATATAGCTTATTTGCTTGTAGTGCTAAATAATATTCCATGATCTGGATGCACCACAGTTTATTTAGTCAATCATCTATTGAAGGGCATTTTGGTTGCTTAATGGGTTAATTTTAACCTCGCTATAATCCTAATAGGCAGAGGGAGCAGACAAAATAGATATGATTAGATCACTAACACCAATTATTTGCTTTTTTCTTCTTTTGAAACTACATTCCTTTCCGCATAAAAATAAGTAATGAAAAGAATAAAGATTCTGTGAGTCTCAATTAGAGCCTTATATGTAATTATGTAATATATAACATCAATATACAAACACACAAATATCATATTAGTGGCATAATACAAACATTTGTACAGTGCAATTTTAATCCCCTAAAATTGATATGACCACAGAAAATTTATTCTTCTTTCCAACCTAGTTTCTGCCTTCTCTTGCTTCTTAATGAGAGTGATGTGTCTCTTTTGTGATTAAGAAGACACCAGAATGTTTCTTTAATAATTTAATTAAGTGATTAAGAAGTAGCCTTCATCTGATACGTCTAGCATTCTGAGATTTGATCAAAGTCAAGTTTGTCTTTGTTTATAGATTATAAATAATATCATACAATGAAACAAAAAGGACTTGAGCACCTGTCACTTAAATCATAACTTCTGCCCACTATTTTTTAAGTCATCTAATGAAAAAAAGTTTAGACTAAATCTCTACTTGATAAATGTGTGTTTATATAAATTATAGTCATTAGATTTGAAATAAGCATATGTTTTTGTAGTATTTCTTTCAAGCAAATTTTTATTTATTTTTTTTTAATTCAGTTTTATTGTTAGACTTATTGGGCTGACATCTGTTAGCAAGGATTACATAGGTTTCAGGCATACAATTCTACAGTACATTGTCAACTTGATGTATAATAAGTTCACCACCCAATGTGACTTCTCTTTCCATCACCTTATATTTAGCTTCCCCCCCTCCTCTCCCACCCCCTCCCCTTTCTCCCCTCGCTAACCCACTCGTCCCCAAATAAACATTAAACTATCGATTGTGTCCATGGGTTATTTGTTTGTTCATTTCTTTTTTTCTTTGCTTTCAGTTTTATATTCCGCATATGAGTGAAATCATGCAGTTCTTTGTTTTTTCTGTCTGGCTTATTTCACTAAGCATGATGATCTTCAGGTTCATCCATTTTGTTGCAAATGGCAATATTTCATCTTTTCTTACAGCTGAGTAATATTCCATTGTGTGTATGTACCACAACTTCTTTATCCAGTCATCTGTCGCAGGGACCTTTGGTTGTTTCCATGTTTTGGCCACTGTGAACAGTGCTGCGATGAACATTGGGGTACATAAGTCTTTGCGGACAAAGGTTTTCAAGTTCTTTGGGTAGATCCCCAGAAGGGGGATTGCTGGGTCAAATGGTAGCTCCATTCCCAATTTTCTGAGG